>JAULAV010008482.1:0-56959 GCA_030789695.1 Scilla litardierei
AAGAGCCATATCTTCAATAAAATGTTGAAAATAGCTCCGAGCTCAAAAAATCCGAAAAAATGTCATATAGAACTGGGAGATCGCCATTTTCAACTGAAAAAAAATAAGAGAAGACAAAATTAGACTATAAAAATCATATCATTTATTCTAAATATATATAGCTTACAGAAAATGTAGAAAATAGCCTCAAGGTCAAAAAATCAGCAAAAATCTCTGTTGGATCCATGAGAACGCCATTTTCAACTGAAAAATAAGAGAAGACAACATTAGGTCAAAAAAATCATATCATTTAATAAAATAATCCATATCTTTCATAAATTTAAGAACAATTGCCCCCAAACAAATATCAGTAAAAATGTCTGCTAGAACCGGTAGATTGCAATATTCAACTGAAAAAATAAGAGGAAAAACGTATGATATAAAAATCATATCATTTACTAAAAAATTTATATCTTCCATAAAAGGTAGAAAATAGCACTGAGCTTCGAAAAAATCCGTAAAAATTTTCGTTAGAAACCGAAAGATCGCCATCTTCAACTGAAAAATAAGAGTAGACAAAATTAGGCCAAAAATCATATTAGTTAATAAAATATCTATATCTACAAGAAAATTTAGAAAATAGCCACGAGATCAGAATAAAATAAGAGAAGACAAACATAGAATATAAAAATTATATCATTTAATAAAAGATCCATATCTTACATAAAATGTAGAAAATAACACCGGGCTGCAAAAAATCTGTAAAAATGTCTGTTGGAACTGGCAGATTGCCATCTTCAATTAAAAATAGAAAAGACAAAATTAGGCAAAAAAATTATATCATTTAATAAAAATATGCATATCTTCCAGTTCAGAATAATCTGCAAAAATTTCCGTTGGAACCCGGGAGATCACCCTCTTTAACTGAAGAAAAGAGAAGGAAAGATTAGGACAAAAAATCATATCATGTCATAAAAATACATATCTTACTGAAAATGTAGAAAAATAGTCCCAAGTTATGAAAAGTAATGTCCGTAGAAACCGAAAGATCGCCTTCTTCTCCTGAAAAAAAGAGAAGAAAAACGTTGGCTATAAAAATCATCTCATTTAATAAAAAGATGCATATCTTCCATAAAATGTAGAAAATAGCACCAAGCTCAAAATATTCTTCAAAAATATCAGTTGGAACTGGGAGATCACCATCTTCAACGGGAAAAAAATAAGAGAATGCAAAATTAGGCCAAAAATAAAATCATTTAATAAAAAGATTCATATCTTATAGAAAATTTTGAATATAGCACCGAGGTCAGATTAATCGGCCAAAAATGTCCGTGGGTACCGAAAGATCACCATCTTTATTGAAAAATAAGAGAAGACAAAATTTGGCCAAAAATCATATCATTTAATAAAAAAATCCATAACTTTTCCGAAAATGTAGAAAAATTGACCCGAGCTCAGAAAAATCCGCAAAATGTCCATTGAAATCGAGAGATCGCCATCTTCGATAGAAAAAAAGTAAGAGAAGACAAAATTTGTTTAAAAATCATATCATTTAATATAATGATCCATATCTTATAGAAAATGTAGAAATTAGCTCGGAGCTCAAAAAATACGTACAAATATAAATTGGAACCAGGAAATCGCCATCTTAAACTTAAAAAGAGAGAAGACAAAAATGGGCCAAAAAATCATATAATTTAATAAAAATATTTATATCTTCCCGAAAAGGAATAAACATAGTTCCAAACTAAGAAAAATCTGCAAAAATATCTGTTGAAACAGGTAGTTCGCCATTTTCAACTAAAAAATAAGGAAAGACAAATGTAGGCTATGAAAATCATATCATTTAATAAAAAGATCATCATCTTTCATAAAATATAGAAAATAGCACCAAGCTCATAAAAATCAGCAAAAAAGTCCGTTGGAACCGGGAGATCTACATTTTCAACTGAAAAAAATAAGAGAAGCTAAAATTAGGCCAAATATCATAACATTTAATAAAAAGGTACATATATTCCAGAAAACTTAGAAAATAGCCCCAAGGACAGAATAACACACACAAAATGTCCGTTGGAACCGAAAGATCGCCATATTCAACTAAAAAAATAACAGAAGAAAAAATTAGACCATAAAAATATATCATCTAAAATAAAGATCCATATCTTCCAAAATATGTAGAAAATAGCCTGAAGCTCAGAAAAATCTGCAAAAATTTCTGCTGGAACCAAGAGATCGCCATCTTCAACTAAAAAATATAGAGAAGACAAATGTAGGCCATAAAACTAATATCATTCAATAAAAATTTCTACATCTTCTATAAAATTTAGAAAATAGCACCGAGCTCAAAAAAAATCCGCAAAACTGTTCGTTGGAACTGGGATATCGCCATCTTCAACTGAAAAAATAAGAGAAGACAAAATTAGGCTATAAAAATAATACCGTTTAATAAAAAGATTCATATCTTACAGAAAATGTAGAAAAAAATATCATGGAGTTCAGAAAAATCCGCAAAAATGTTCGTTGGAATCGGGAGATCATCATCGTCATCTGAAAAATAAGGAAGACAAAATTAGGCCAAAAATCATATCATTTCATAAAAGGATCCATATCTTCCAGAAAATGTTGAAAACCCACCTTAAATGATGAAAAGTCCGTGAAATGTCCATTGGAACCAAAAGAACGCCATTTTCAACAGAGAAAATAAGAGAAAACAAACGTAGTCTATAAAAATCATATCATTTATAAAAATGAAGAAAATAGCACCAAGATTATAAAAATCAGCAAAAATATCAGTCAGAATATGGAGATCGCAATCTTCAACTGAAAAATAAGAGAAGACAAAATTAAGCCAAAAATCATATTATTTAATAAAAAGATCCATATCTTCCAAAAATTTAGAAAATAATCCCTATGTCAGAATAATACGCTTTGCGTACTTTAGAAATTGGAGAGAGCAATCTTCAACTAAAAAGAAGACAACATTAGGCCAATAAGTCATATCATTTAATAAAAAGATCGATAACTTCTCAAAAATGTAGAAAAATAGCCCCGAGCTCAAAAAATCCGCAAAAATATCCCTTGGAACCGAGAGATCGCCATCTTCAACTGAAAAATAAGAAATGATAAAATTAGGTTATAAAAATCATATCATTAAATATAAAGATTCATGTTATATTATACAAAAAATATAGAAATAGCCCGTAGGTCAAAATAAATCTGTACAAATGTCCATTGGAACCGGTAGATCGCCATCTTCAAATTAAAAAAGAGAAGAAAAAATTAGGCCAAAAAATCACATCATTTCATAATAAGATACATTTCCTCCAGAAAATGTAGAAAAATAGTCTCAAGCTAAATAAATCTGCAAAAATATCTGTTGGAACTGGGAGATCGACATCTTCAACTTAAAAATAAGAGAAGACAACGTAGGCTATAAAAATCAAATTATTTAATAAAATTTCTATATCTTCCATAAAATATAGAAAATAGCATCGAACTCAAAAAAATGCAAAAATGCCCGCTGGAACCAGGAGATCGCCAACTTCAAGGAAAAAAATAAGAGAAGACAAACTTAAGCTATAAAAATCATATCATAAATGTTCGTTGGAACCAGGAGATCGCCATCTTCAACTGAAAAAATAAGAGAAGAAAAAATTAGTCCAAAAATCATATCATTTAATAAAAAGATCCATAACCCCCCGAATATGTAGAAAAATAGACCCAAGCTCAAAAGAATTGGCAAAGATGTCTGTTTGATCCGGGGATCGCCATCTTTAACTAAATAATAAGGGAAGACAAAATTAGGTTATAAAAATCATATCCTTTAATATAAAAAATCATACCATACAGAAAAATTTAGAAAATAGCTCGGAGCTCAGAAAAATCTGAAATAATGTTCATCGGAACCGGGAAATCGCAATATTCAAGTGAAAAATAAGAGAAGACAAAATTAGGCCAAAAATCATATGTTATTTAAAAGATACATATTTTCCCTAAATTGTAGAAAATAGCATCGAGCTCAGAAAAAACCGCACAAATGTTCGTTGGAATAGAGAGATCGCAATATTCAACTGAAAAAAGAGAAGACAAAATTAGGTCAGAAAATCATATTATTTAATAAAAAGATTCATATCTTCCAGAAAATGTTGGAAAAAGGCCCAAATATAAGACAAATCCGCAAAAATGTCCGTTAGAACATGTAGATCGCCATCTTCAATTGAAAAATATAAGACAAAATTATGCTATAAAAATCTTGTCACTTAATAAAGAGATCCATATCTTTAATAAAATGTAGAAAATAGCCCCGAGCTCATAAAAATCCGCAAAAATGTCCATTGGAACCAGGAGATCGCCTTCTTTAACTGAAAAATAAGAGAGGAAAAATAGGATTTAAAAATCATACCATTTAATACAAAGATTCTATCTTTTAGAAAGTGTACAGAATAGCCTCGTGCTCAGAAAAATACGCAAAAATGTCCGTTGGAACCGAAAGATCTCCATCTTCAACTGAAAAATAAGAGATGACAAAATTAGGCTAAAATCATATCATTTAATAAAATGATACATATCTGCCTAAAATGTGGAAAATAGTCCGAAGCTCAGAAAAATCTGCAAAAATGTCCGTTGGAACCGGGATATCGCCATCTTCAACTGGAATATAAGAGAAGACAAAATTAGGCTTAAAATCAAATCAATTAATAAAAAGATCGCCATCTTCAACTGAAAAATAAGAGGACAAATTTTGGGTATAAAAATTATATCAATTAAAAAAAGAACCATATCTTTCTTAAAATATAGAAAATAGTACCAGGCTCAGAAAATGATATATAAAAATCTTATCAGTTGAGATATCCCGGTTGCAATGGAGATTTTTATAGATGAAGATGGCGATTTCCCGGTTCCAAATTTTTTCTTCTCTTATATTTCAGTTGAGGATGGAGATTTTCCAGTTTCAACGGATATTTTTTTGTCCTAATTTTGTTTTCTTTGATATCATTTAATAAAACGATCCATATCTTAATGAAAATGTGAAAATAGCCAGGAGTTCAGAAAAATCGGCAAAATTTCTGTTGAAACTAGGAGATCACCCTCTTCAACCGAAATATAAGAGAAGACAAAATAAGGGGGAAAGTCATATCATTTAATTAGAAGATCACCATCATCAATGGGAAAATAAGAGAAGACAAAATTAGGCAACAAAAATCATTTCAATTAATATAAAGATCCTTATCTTTAAGAAAATATAGATATTATCCCCGAACTCAGAAAAATGTGCAAAAATTTTCATTGGAACTGGGAGATCACCGTCTTCAACTTAAATATAAGAGAAGACAAAAATAGGCTATAAAATCATATTATTTAATATAAATATCCATATCTTACAGAAAATGTAGAAAATTTCCTGAGCTCAGAAAAATCGGCAAACATGTCTGTTAGAACCGGAGATCGCCATATTTAACGAAAAAAAAATAAGAGAAGACAAAATTAGTCAAAATAATCATTTCATTTAATAAAAAGATACATATCTTCCAGAAATTGTAGAAAAATAGCCATGAGCTATGAAAAATCCGCAAAAATGACCGTTGGAACTAGAGATCGCCATCTTTAACTGAAAAATAAGAGAAGAAAATATTTGGCTATAAAAATCATATCATTTAATAAAAAGATACATATATTCCATAAAATTTAGAAAATAGCCCTTAAATTAGAAAAAACTGTAAAAAATTTCGTTTGAAACATGATATCATTTGCTTCGACTGAAAAATAACAGAAGACAGTTTAATTTATAAAAATCATATCATTTAATAAAATGAACCTCATCTTCAATAAATTATAGAAAATATTCCGGTGCTCAGAAAAATTTACAAAAATGTCTGTTGGAACCGGGAGTTCGCCATCTTCAAATAAAAATAGGGCAAAATTTGGCCAAAAATCATATAATTTAATAAAAAGATCTTTAATTCCGAAAATGCAGAAAAAAGTTTCTAGCTCAGAAAAATCTGAAAAGAAGTTCGTTGGAACCGGGATATCGCTATGTTCAACTAAAAAATAAGAGAAGACAAAACTAGTCTACAAAAATCATATCATTTAATAAGAAAATCCATATCTCCAATAAAATGTAAAAAATAGCACTTAGCTCAGAAAACTCCGAAAAATGTCTGTCGAAAGATCGTCATCTTCAACTGAAAAATAAGAGAAGACAAAATTTGGATATAAAAATCATATCATTTAATATAAAGATCCATATCGTACAGAAAATGTAGAAAGTAGCCCGGAGCTAAGAAAAATCTGCAAAAATGTCTGTTGGAATCGAGAGATCGCCATCTTCATCTGAAAAGTAAGAGGACGAAATTAGGCCAAAAATCATTTCATTTAATAAAAAGATGCATATCTTCCAAAAATTGTAGAAAATAGCCTCGAGGTCTGAAAAATCCGCAAATATGTCCGTCCGAACAGGGATATTACCATTTTAAACTTAAAAATAAGAGACGAAAAACTTAGTCTATAAAAATCATATCACTTAACTAAAAGATCCCTATCTTCAATAAACTATAGAAAATACCCCCGAGCTGAGAAAAATCTGTATAAATTTCCGTTAAAACCAATAGATCAACATCTTCAACTGAAAAATAAGAGAAGACAATTTAGGCAATAAAAACCATATCAGTTAATATATATATTCATATCTTTAATTGAAAAATACGCAAAATATCTGTTGGAACCGGGAGAATGCCATCTTCAACTGGAAAATAAGAGAGGACAAAATTAGCCAAAAAAATCTTATCATTTAATAAAAAGATACATATCTTCATGAAAATGTATAAATGCGCTCCACGCTTAGAAAAATTAGTAAAACTGTCTGTTGGAACGGGAGATGACCATTTTCAACTGAGAAATAAGAGAAATAAAAGTAGGCCATAAAAATCATTTCATTTAATAAAATGTCACATATCTTCAATAAAATCTAGAAAATATCCCCGCACTCAAAAAAATCCGCAAAAATTCCTTTGGAACCGAAAGATCGCCATCTTCAACTGGAATATAAGAGAAGACAAAATTAGACCAAAAAATCATATCATTTAATAAAAAGATTGCCATCTTCAACTAGAAAATAAGAGAAGACAAATTTAGGCTATAGAAATCAAACCAATTAATAAAAAGATCCATATCTTTCATAAAATGTAGAAAATAGTACCAAGCTCAAAAATGATTTATAAAAATCTTATCTGTTGAAGATGGCGATATCCCGATTACAATGGACATTTTTATAGATGAAGATGGCGATTTCCAGGTTGCGGATTTTTCTCTTATATTTCAATTGAAGAGGGAAATTTCTCGGTTGCGAATTTTGTCTTCTCTTATATTTCAGTTGAAGATGACGATTTCCCGGTTTCAACGGACATTTTTTGGTGTAATTTTGTCTTCTAAGATATCATTTAAGAAAATGATCCATATCTGCCAAAAAATGTGTAAAACAGCCTGGAGCTCAGAAAATCCGTAAAAATGTCTGTTGGAACCGAGAGATCGCCATCTTCAACCGAAATATAAAAGAAGACAAAATAAGGCCAAAAAATCACATCGTTTAATAAAAAGACCACCATCATCAACTGGAAAATAAGAGAAGACAAAATTAGGCAACAAAAATTATATCAATTAATATAAAGATTCTTATAATCCAGAAAATATAGAAAATAGCCATGAGCTTAGAAAAATACAGAAAATTTCCGTTGGAAACTGGAGATCGCCATCTTCAACAGAAAAATATAAGAGAAGACAAAATTAGGGCATAAAAACCATATCATTTATTATAAAGATTCATATCTTACAGAAAATGTAGAAAATAGCCCAAAGCTAAGAAAATCTGCAAAAATGTCTATTTGAACCGGGAGATCACCGTATCAACTGAAAAATAAGAGAAGAAAAACTTAGTCTATAAAATTATATAATTTAAAAAAAGATCCATATCTTCAATAAAATGTAGAATATAGTTTCGCGTTTAGGAAAATCTGCAAAAATAGTCGTTGGAAGTGGGAGATCGACATCTTCAATTGAAAAATCAGAGAAGAAAAAATTAGGCTATAAAAATCATTTCATTTAATATAAAGATTCATATCTAACAAAAAATTTAGAATTTCCCGAAGCTGAGAAAAATCCGCAAACAAGTACGTTGGAACCGGGCGATCTTCATCATCAACGAAAAAAATCAGGAGAGATAAAATTAGGCCTTAAATCATATCATTTAATAAAAGATCTACAATTTCTCGAAAATGTAGAAAAATAGCCCCAAGCTCAGAAACGCTGCAAAAATATCCTTTGGAACCGGGAAATCGCCATCTTCAATTGAATAATAAGAGAAGATAAAATTAGGCTATAAACACAATATTATTTAATATAAAAATCATATCTTCCAGAAAATTTAGAAAATAGCTCAGAGCTCAGAAAAAATTGCACAATATTCGTTGGAAATGGGATATCTCCATCTTTAACTGAAAAAAGAGAAGACAAAATTAGGCCAAAAAATCATTTCAATTAACAAAAAGATCCATAACTTCCTGAAAATTTAGAAAAATAGTTCCAAGCTCATAAATATCAGGAAAAATGTCCGCTGGAAGCGGGAGACCGTCATCTTCAAGTGAAAAATAAGAGAAGACAAAATTAGGCTACACAAATCTTATCATTTAATAAAAAGAGCCGTATCTTCAATAAAACGTAGAAAATAGCTCTAAGATTAGAAAAATCCGCAAAGATTTCCATTGGAACTGAGAGATCGCCATCTTCAATTGAAAAATAAGAGAAGACAAAATTAGCATATAAACATAATATCATTTAATCTAAAGATACATTTCTTACAGAAAATGTATAAATAGTCCAGAGCTTAGAAAATGCGCAAAAATGTCTGTTGGAACCGAGAGATCGCCATCTTCATCTGAAAAATATAAGAAGATTAAATAAGGCCAAAAGTCATATTATTTAATAAAAAGTTTCATATCTTCCAGAAAATGTAGAAAATAGCCTCTAGGTTAAAAATTCACAAAATTCTCCGTTGTAACCGTGAGACGACATCTTCAACTAAAAAAATAAGAGAAGACAACATTAGGCTTATCATTTGATAAAATGATCCATATCTTCGATAAAATGAAGCAAAATAGCACCAAGCTAACAAAAATTAGTAAAAATGTCTGCTAGAACCAAAAGATCACAATATTCAACAGAAAAAAATAAGAGAAGAAAAACGTAGGATATAAAAACATATCATTTAATAAAAAATAATATCTTTCACAAACTATAGAAAATATCACTGAGCTTCGAAAAATCCGCAAAAATTTCAATTGGAACCGGAAGATCGCCATCTTCAACTGAAAAATAAGAGTAGACAAAATTAGGTAATAAAAATCATATCATTTAATATAAAAATTCATATCTTACGGAAAATATGAAAAATATCCTGGAGCTTAGAAAAATCTGCAAAAATGTTCGTTGGAACCGGGAGATTGTCATTTTCATCTGAAAAATAGAGAGGACACAATTTGGCCAAAAAATCATATCATTTCATAAAAAGATCCATATCTTTCAGAAAATTTGAAAAAGAGTTTCAAGCTGAGAAAAATCTGCAAAAATGTCCATTGGGACTGGGAGATCGTCATCTTCAACTGAAAAAATAAGAGAAGACAAACGTAGGCAACAAAAATCATTTCGTTCAGAAAAATGTAGAAAATATGACTGATCTTATAAAAATCTGCAAAACTATCCGTTGGAACAAGGAGATTGCCATCTAAAAAAAGAGAAGACAAAATTAGGCCAAAATCATATCATTTCATAAAAAATACATATCTTCCAATAAAATGTAGAAAAATAGTCTCAAGCTAAGAAAAATCTGCGAAAATGTCCGTTGAAACTTGGAGATCACCAAATTCAACTAAAAAAATAAGAGAATACAAACGTAGGGTATAAAAATCATATTATTTAATAAAAAGTTTTATGTCTTTCATAAAATGTAGAAAATAGCATCGGTCTAAAAATATGCAAAATTGTTCGTTGGAACCGAAAGATCGATCTTCAACTGAAAAAGAAGAGAAGACAACATTAGGATATAAAAATCCTATCATTTAATAAAAAGATCCATAACTTTCCGAAAATGCAGAAAATAGCCCGGATCTCAGAAAAATCCGCGAAAATGTTCGTTGAAACCGTGAGATTGTCATCTTCAACTGAGAAAATAAGCGAAGAAAAAATCCGTCATAAAATCATATCATTTAATAAAAAGATCACTAACTTTCCAAAAATATAGAAAATAGCCCCGAGCTCAGAAAAATCGACAAAATTTCCGTTGGAACCAGGAGATCGCCATCTTCACTGAATAATAAGAGAAGACAAAATTAGGTTATAAAAATCATATTATTTAATATAAAGATTCATATCAAACAGAAAATGTATAAAATAGCTCGAACCTTAGAAAAATCCAAAAAATGCCCGTTGGAACCTGGAGATCACCAACATCAACAGGAAAATAAAAGAAAACAAAATTAGGCTAAAATCAAATCATTAAATAAAAAGATACATATCTGCCATAAAATGTAGAAAATAGCACTGAGCTTAGAAAAATCCGCACAAATGTCCTTGGAACCGGGAGATCGCAATATTCAATTGAAAAAAGAGAAGAAAAAATTAGGCTAAAAATCATATCAATTTAATAAAAAGATTCATATCTTCCAGAAAATGTAGAAAAGAGCCCAAAGCTAAGAAAAATCTGCAAAACTGTCTGTTGGGACAGGGAGATCGTCATATTCAACTGAAAAATATGAGAAGACAAAATTAGGCTAGAAAAATATAGTCATTTAATAAAGAGATCCATATCTTTAATAAAATGTAGAAAATATCTTGGAGCTCAAAATAATTTGCTAAAATGTTCGTTGGAACAGGAGATCGCCATCTTCAACTGAAAAATAAAAGAAGAAAAAATTAGGACATAAAAATCATGCATTTAATATAAAGATTATTATCTTTCAGAAAGTGTACAAAATAGCATTGAGCTTAGAAAAATCCACAAAAATGTCTGTTGGAACCAAGAGATTGCCATCTTCAACTGAAATATACGAGAAGACAAAATTAGGCCAAAATATCATATCATTTAATAAAATGATACATATCTTCTAAAAAGTGAAAATAGCCCGGAGCTCAAAAAAATCCACAAAAAATTTCCGTTTGAACCGAGAGATCGCCATCAACTGGAATATTAGAGAAGATAACATTAGGCCAACAAATCATATCGTGTAATAAAAAGATCGCCATCTTCAACTGGAAAATAAGAGAAGAAAATTTTAGGCAATAAAAATCTTATCAATTAATAAAACGATACATACGCTTTATAAAATGTAGAAAATAGCACCAAGCTCAGGAAATGATTTATAAAAATCTTATCAATTGAAGATGGCAATATTGTGGTAACAACAAACATTTTTATTGATGAAGGTGATGATTTTCCGGTGTCAAATTTTGTCTTTTCTTATATTTCAGTTGAAGATGGCGATTTCTCGTTTTCAACAGATATTTTTTGGTGTAATTTTGTCTTCTCTGATATCTTTTAATAAAACGATCCATATCATCCAGAAAATGTGAAAAATAGCTCGGAGATAAGGAAAATCCGTAAAAATATCCGTTGGATTCAGGAGATCGCCATCTTCAACCGAAATATAAAGGGAAGACAAAAATCATATCATTTAATAAAAAGATCTCCATCATCAACTGGAAAATAAGAGAAGACAAAATTAGGCAACAAAAATCATATCAATTAATATAAAGATCATTATCTTCCAGAAAATATAGAAAATAGTCCCGAGTTCAGAAAACTACGCAAAAATTTCTGTTGGAAACGGGAGATCGCCATCTTCAACCGAAAAATAAGAGAAGACTAAATTAGGGCATAAAATCATATCATTTAATAAATGATCCATATCTTCAATAAACTGTAGAAAATAGTTCCGAGTTTAGAAAAATCCGCAAAAAATGGCCGTTGGAACCGGGAGATCGACATCTTCAACTGAAATATTAGAGAAGACAAAATTAGATCAATTAATATAAAGATTCATATCTTACAGAAAATTAAGAAAATATCATGGAGCTTAGAAAAATGTGCAAAAATATCGGTTGGAACCGGGTGATCACCATCTTCAACGAAAAAAAGTGAAGACAAAATTAGGCCAAAAAATCATATCGTTTAATAAAAATATGTATAACTTCTCAAAATTGTAGTAAAATAGCACCGAGCTCAGAAAAAGCAGAAAAATATCTGTTGCAACCGGGAAATCGCCATCTTCAACTAAAACAAAGAGAAGACAAAATTAGGCTATAAAAATCATATCATTTAATATAAAATCCATCTTCCAAAAAATTTAGAAAAGCTCAGAAAATCCGCACAAATGTCCGTTGGAAATGGAAGATCGTCATCTTCAACGAAAAAAAGAGAAGACAAAATTATGCCAAAAAATCATATCATTTAATAAAAAGATCGATAACTTTCTGAAAATGAAAAATAATCCCAATCTCAGGAATATCCGCAAAAATGCACGTTGCAACCAGGAGATCACCATCTACAAGTGAAAAATAAGAGAAGACAAAATTAGTCTACAAAAATCATATCATTTAATAAAAAGAGTTCTATCTTCAATAAAATATAGAAAATAGCCCTGAGCTCAGAAAAATCCGTAAAATTGTCCATTAGAACCAAGAGATCGCCATCTTCAGCTGAAAAATAAGAGAAGACAAAATTAGGCTATAAAAATCATATCATTTAATCTAAAGATACATATCTTACATAAAATGTAGAAAATAGCCCGAAGCTCAGAAAAATCCTCGATAATGCCTGTTGGAACCGGGAGATCGTCATCTTCATCTAAAATATAAGAAGGTAAAATTAGGGCAAAAATCAAATTATTTAATAAATGATCCATATCTTTCAGAAAATGTTGAAAATAGCCCCTATGTCAACAAAAATCCTCAAAAATCTTCGTTGGAACCGTGAGAATGCCATCTTTACTTGAAAAATAAGACATGACAACATTAGGCCAAAAAATCATATCATTTAATAAAATGATCAATATCTTCTATAAAATGAAGATAAATAGCCCCAAGCTAACAAAAATCAGTAAAATGTCCGTTGGAACCTGTAGACGCAATATTCAATTGAAAAAAATAAGAGAAGAAAAACTTAGGATATAAAAATCATATCATTTAATAAAAAAATTATTATCTTCTATAAAATGTAGAAAATAGCACCGAGCTTCGAAAAATCCGCAAAAATTTCCGTTGGAACCGAAAGATCGACATATTCAACTAAAAAACAAAATTAATCCAAAAATCATATCATTTAATAAAAATATCCATATCTTCAAGGAAATTTAGAAAATAGCCCCGAGCTTAGAATAATTTGCAATATTGTCCGTAGGAATGGGATATCGCCATCTACAATTGAAAGATAGGAGAAGACAAATTTAGGCCAAAAAATCGTATCATTTAATAAAAAAATCCATAACTTCCTGAAAATGTAGAAAAATAGTCGTTAGCACAGAAAAATTCGCAAAAATGTCAGTTCGAACCGCGAGATCGCCATCTTCAACTAAAAAAAATAAGAGAAGACAAAATTAGGCTAAAAATCATATTAATTAATAAAAAGATTCTGTTTCGGGGTGTTTACTCACCACGAATTGATAGTCTGGAGGTCAAGATTTCATCGATGTCACGTGAGACGGAGACGACCTTCGGGGTCGATCGACGGCACGTTCATTTGAGCAGGAAGGCACGTATCCGTGCTTCGCTGCACCGAGGGGTAGCCTCGGTGAGACGATGACCTTCGGGATCGGTCGAACGAACGGGCTCTGGCATGAGGGTGTTTGGATCCGAGCGATGGGTCGCTGAAGGAAGCTTCGATGGTGGTGACGTCTTATTCGATCTGCAAGATGAAGAACTTGTCAAAGGGGTTAGACCTTGGTTCCAACCATTTTCCCTCCGATGCCAAAGTCAGATCTAGTCTGGAGGATGCTAGGCGGGATCGAGCTTGGCTCACGGAGAGACCAAGCACTGATCCTCGAGCTGAGCTATGGAGAAGAAATATGTAAGGTGGAAGAAGGTGTGGAGAAGTCGTATTGTCATACCTACGTTGTGGATCTTGGAGATTCACTCCCCATGAGATGATACCTCTCTTCCCTTCATATAGGCGAGTCCTTACTCTGTTGTAATGGGCCATGATGAGACCTTATGGCTGTCATTCATAGAGACATGCAAATGGGGAAATGTTTGACCCCCACTAATTGTGCCTGTTTGATGAGGGGATGAATGTCATTAAGGTGGGCCATGATTAGCGAGTGATGGCCATAAAGGTGGATGCCATAATTAGTAAGTGATGGCCATGAAGGTGGCTGCCATAATTGGCAAATGCTTACCTCGATTTGGGGAGCGATTTCCTCCACTACAGAAACTGGGCAGTCTTTTGGGCCTTCGTCTTGGGTGGAGAAACGCAGCCCACCTGTGGGCCAAAGCCCAAAGCCGTAGCAGGTTGGTTGACTAGTCGTGGTTGACTGGGCTCCTCTGACCCGGTCAAAATGGTTGTAACAATTGCCCACATCTTCCGAGCTCTACCATTGTTGAGGTTGAGGTCGGGAGATGTAGTAGTAAGGGAGGAGAAGTGGCCCCTTTTGTAAAATTGGCCCGACTTACGGAGTCGGCAAGTGACAATAACTTATTGGTCCGGGGTTCGTTCGGTGGCGAGGGGAGTTGCCCCTCGACTTTCGATAAACGAAGAAGTGGGTCGGCAAGCTGGGGGAGTTGCCCCCAGCCTTACGACCGATCTTGTTCGTTCGGTGGCAAGGGGAGTTGTCCCTCGACTTACGGTCGATGAAGGAGTGAGTCGGCCAGCTGGAGGAATTGCTCCCATCCTTACGACCAATCTTGTTGGTTCGGTGGCAAGGGGAGTTGCCCCTCGACTTACAGCCAACGAAGGAGTGGGTCGGCCAGTTGGGGGAGTTGCTCCCAGCCTTACAACCGATCTTATTCGTTCGGTGGCAGGGGCAGTTGCCCCTCGACTTACGGCCGACGAACGAGTGATCAGCCTACTGGGGGAGTTGCCCTCAGCTTTACGGTCGATCTGTTCGTTCGGTGGCGAGGGGAGTGGTCCCTCGACGTACGACCGATGAAGAAGTGATCAGCCTGCTGGAGGAGTTATCCTCAGCCTTACGGTAGATCTGTTCATTCGATGGTGAGGTGAGTGGCCCTCGACTTATGACCGACAAAGGGGTGATCGGCCTACTGGGAGAGTTACCCCCGGCCTTACCGTCGTTTTGTTCGTTCGATGGCGAGGGGAGTGGTCCCTCGATTTACGGCCGACGAAGGGGTAATCGGTCTGTTGGGGGACTTGCCCCCAGCCTCATGGTCGATCTGTTCATTTGGTGGCAAGGGGGTGGCCCCTCGACTTACGACCAACGAAGGGGTGATCGGCCTGCTGGGGGACTTGCCCCAGCCTTACGGTCGATCTGTTCGTTCAGTGGCGAGGGGGATGGCCCCTTGACTTACAGTCGACAAAGGGGTGATCGGCCATCTAGGAGACTTGCCCCATCCTTATGGTTGATCTGTTCGTTCGGTGGCAAGGGGAGTTGCCCCTCCACTTACAACCGACGAAGGGGTGATCGGCCTGCTAGGGGACTTGTCCTTAGCCTTACGGTCGATCTGTTTGTTCGGTGGCAAGGGGAGTTGTCCCTCGACTTACGGCTGATGAGGGTGATCGGCCTGCTGGGGTGTTGCCCCCAGCCTTACGGTCGATCTGTTCGTTTGGTGTCGAGGGGAGTGGCCCCTCGATTTACGGCCTACGAAGGAGTGATCGGCCTAATAGGGGAGTTACCCCCAGTCTTACAGTCGATCTGTTCGTTCGGTGGCCAGGGGAATTGCCCCTCGACTTACGGCCGACGAAGGGGTGATCGGCCTGCTGGGGGAGTTGCCCCCAGCCTTACAGTCGATCTGTTCATTCAGTGGCGAGGGGAATGGGCCATCGACTTACGATCGACGAATGGGTGATTGGCCTGCTGAGGGAGTTATCCCCAGCCTTATGGTCGATTTGTTCGTTCGGTGGTGAGGGAAGTGGCCCTTGACTTACGGTCGACGAAAGGGGTGATCGGCCTGCTAGGGGAGTTGCCCCCAGCCATACGGTTGATCTGTTTATTTGGTGGCAAGGAGAGTTTCCCCTTGATGTACGGCCGAAGAAGAGGTGATCGACCTGCTGGGAAGTTGCCCCAGCCTTATAGTCGATCTGTTCGTTTGGTGGCGAGGGGAGTGGCCCATCGACTTACGACCGACGAAGGAGTGATCGGCTTGCTGGAGGAGTTTCCCCAGCATTACGGTCGATCTGTTCCTTCGATGGCGAGGGGAGTGGCCCCTCAACTTACGGCCAACGAAGGGAGTGATCAGCCTGCTAGGAGAGTTTTCCCTAGCCTTACGGTCGATCTGTTCGTTTGATGGTAAGGGGAGTGGCCCCTCGACTTACGACCGACGAAGGAGTGGGTCCTCTGCCAACTGGGGGAGTGGCCTCCCAGACTTACGACCGACTCCAGCTCTTGTCTGAATCCTAGTTTTAGCTCGAGCTCCAGTCTGGTTGGTGAAGGTTCTGCGTCATCGCCTGAGTTTCTGTACCGTCGGGGAGCTTGGACGGTGGAGGTAGTACTAGTCCTCCTGTGTACGTTATCATTGCCCCCTTAGCGGCTCAGGCTTATCCTGAAAGGTGGGAAATTCGAGTCGTTGGAAATTTCAACGTGTTGGAGCAAGTCGATGGGCTCAGACTGAGGTTGGTCTGCAAGCTCGGCTAGTCGGACAGGGGCAAGAAATGACATCGACAGCTCGGCATGGTCGGCCTCCTCCTGGATGGGTCGGCCTGGTCCGGTCGGCCTACTCCTGGATGAGGAAAGTGGAAAGGCGCCAAATCGAACGATCTTTCGCTGTTATAAGTGGAATTTGAGGAGACTCCAGTTGGGAAGATCGGTAGGTTCGAATAGATGCGAGGTAGTATGGTTGGCCCTGAGTAGAGACAGAGCCCATCGGCCCAATTAGTGTTGTATATGTCCCGAGTCGTGGGATTCGTCAAGGGTCTCATGCGTATCCTGGGCATGAGCAGATGCTAAAACGACCTCAATGGGCATGGCTTCAGTGGGTAGAGGGGGCCAAGCTCTGCAGCTCTACTCGACAAAGGCGGGTCAAGCTCCTAGAGTCTGCTCGGGGGTGGAAGCTCCGTTGTGGGGAACCCATCAGTCATCCAAAAATAGAGAGCTCGACAGAGGCAAGGGGGTGGCCCCTCGACTTATGGCCGACGAAGGGGTGATTTTCCAGCGGGGGGAGTTGCACCTAGCCTTAAGGTCGATATGTTTGTTCGATGGTGAGTGGAGTGGCCCCTCGACTTACGACCGACGAAGGAGTGGGTCGGCTAGCCGGGGGACAGCCCTACGACCTCCAGCTCTTGCATGGGACGGCCTCAGCCTGAATTGGTCGGCCTCCTCCCGGGTCGGCCTCCTCCCGGGTCGGCCTCGGCCTCCTCCCGGGTCGGCCTCCTCATGGTCTGGTCGGCCTCCTTCGGGGTCGGCCTCGGCCTGGACTGGTCGGCCTCCTCTGGGGTCAGCCTCGGCTTGGACTGTTCGGCCTCCTCTGGGGTTGACCTCATATGGTCGGTCTTCTCTGGGATGGGTCGGCCTCGAGGCTCGGATGCTTGGCTCGGAGCCTCGATATGGATGCTCAGAGGCTCGACACGGATGCTCAGAGGCTCGACACGGAGGCTTGGATGCTTGGCGAGGAGGCCCAAATGCTCGGTAAGGATATCTGGATGCTCGACACGGAGGCTCGGGTGCTCAGCACTGAGCCTCGGTTGTTTGGGTAGGGTTATGGAGACCATCGAGCAAATGGTGCCTGCCCAAACAGACAGCTTTTGGCAATTCCCAAGATCTGAAGGTATATTTCCACTCAAGCTGTTTTTGGAAACATCCAAAGCTCGAAGCTTCGTTAGCTTACCAAGCTCAGATGGGATCACATTATCCAACATATTTGAAAATAGCAGTAAAGTTTGAATCTTGCTAAAGTTTTGAGAAAGACCAAGGTACTCCAAGCTTTCTCACCCAGCTCCAATTTCATTCGAGATTGACCCAGGAAATTGATTAAAAGAGAGGCATAGGGTTTCAAATGGCCCTACGCATTGGTGGTGAAGGGCCTGAGCCACCACGACAGAGCAATCAGATAGAGGGGAGGGCCTCAAGTTTAAGAGACGAGGCGGTGACCTCTTTGTTTGACAGTATTTTGAGTCTGGAGGTACTCGGCATCGAGGGGAACAACGATGCGAACAATCGATGGATCATAGATGGTGGAGTTGGGCTGCAATTTTCCGTCAATCTGGTCGTCTCTGCCACCAGGAACGACAACGACCCCTACCCCTCTGCCGGTGTTTCTGGTTCTTGAAGTCAAAGAGACCGGTAGGGTGAGCAAAGGCAGAGAGGAACAAGGAGGTTATGGTTCCCTCGATCCCCATCAGATTGAGGGGCATCAAGAAGGGTGCAGACTGTCAATCAATTGGTGGTTGTATCCCAATCGCCTAAAGGGGCGAAGCCCTTCGATCTACCCAAAGAGAAT
Source organism: Scilla litardierei (assembly GCA_030789695.1). Taxonomy (NCBI): domain Eukaryota; kingdom Viridiplantae; phylum Streptophyta; class Magnoliopsida; order Asparagales; family Asparagaceae; genus Scilla; species Scilla litardierei. Next base: position 18,625 of record JAULAV010008482.1, read on the forward strand.
AGGATCGGTGGCAGCGGCTATCATCCATGCGGGGGCCCTTTGCTTCGCCCAATGAGCGATATGGCAAAGCCATAGGCCGAGCAGGGATCCTTTTGATTTATGAATAGGGCTGGATCTTGAGGTGACGAAGATGAAGAAGAGCTCTAATAACAATGATCCATTCTGATCTGTGATCGCTTCAAAGAGTGATGTCCTTGGGGACGATTGGCTTATTTTCGATCCTTCTAGCCGCCAAGCTCAGATCATCTTGTTGAAGGCATCAGAGAAAATGGCGGATGCCAAGAAGAGATTTATTGACCGTTGGCTTGAGGCGGAGAATAGAGGGTTGAAGGATCGAGGTGATCGATGTTCCTCTCATCGAAGCTGAGTGTGTTGCTCGGTAGATTGCACCTGAGGTCGGCGAATTGTCCCCTTTGGTGGCGGCATCTGCCCATTCATGTGATCAGCAACCGGCACTCCATGATTTCTGGGAGCTTGTGAGCCTTCGATCGGATCCAGGTCGATAAGGATCATATCGGAGAGGGGGGGGGTTCACCCTGGTGATGGAGGAGTGAAAGCGGCCACATCACGACTGCCATTGTCGCTCCCAGGGGTAAAACCTATATCGCGTCGGCACAAGCACCCATCATCAAAGGAGAGGCAGGCGCCAAGGGTGAGGAGCCATTTATTGGCACCACCGGGGTGGAACATTTTGCTGTACTGGGGAAGGAGCCCTAATTTCTTATCGTCCTCGAGCTCAGAGAGATTAGACGGCGCACTTAAGGGGCCCCTCACCAATCTAGGGAGATTCTTGTAGAATCACTCTGCGGGGCTTGGAGTCCGTCGCCCTGCGGCCTTTTAAGCCTTTGATTAGATTAGCCAAACGAATCATTGTCGATGTGGTTGACGACATGGGTGTTGAATCGTTCCCACAGACGGTGCCAGATGTTTCGGGGTGTTTTCTCACCACAGATTGATAGCTGGAGGTCAAAGATGTTGTCGCTGTCACGTGAGACGGAGACGACCTTCAGGGTCAATTGGCGGCGCGTTCACTTGAGCAGGAAGGCGGGGACCTGTGCTTCCCTACACCGAGGGGAAGCCTCGGTGAGACGATGACCTCGAGGATCGTTCGGAGGAACGGGCTCTGGTACGAGGGCGTTCAGATCCGAGCGATGTGTCGCCAACGGGAAGCTTCGACGGTGGTGATGTCTCCTTCGATCTGCAAGATGAAGAACTCGTCAGGGCAGTCGGACCTTGGTTCCGACCAATTCCCCTCTGATGCCAAAGTCAGATCTAGTCTGGAGGATACTAGGCGGATTGAGCTTGGCTCACGGAGACACCAAGCACCGATCCTCGCGCCAAGCTATGAAGGAGAAATACGAAAGGTGGAAGAAGGTGTGGAGAAGTTGAATTATCATACATCCGTTGTGGATCTTAGAGATCCACCCCCCATGAGATGATGCCTCTCTTCCCTTCATATAGGCGAGTCCTTGCTCTGTTGTAATGGGCCATGATGAGACCTTATGGCTATCATTCATGGGGACGTGCAAATGGGGAAATGTTTGACCCCCACTAATTGCGCCCGTTTGATGAGGGGATGAATTCCATCAAGGTGGGCCATGATTGGAGAGTGATGGCCATAAAGGTGGATGCCATAATTGGCGAGTGATGGTCATGAAGGTTGCTGCCATAATTGGTGAGTGCTCCCTCAATTTAGGGAGCGATTTCCTCCACTACGAAAAGTGGACAGTCTTTTGGGCCTTCGTTTTGGATGGAGAAACGTGGCCCGCCCGTGGGCCAAAGCCTAATGTCGTAGCAGGTTGGTTAACTAGTCGTGGCTGACTGGGCTACTCTGGGCCCGGTAAAAATGGTTGTAACAGATTCATATCTTCAATAAAATATAGAAAATAGGGCTGAGAAAAGAAAAATCCCGAAAAATATCCGTTGGAACAGTGAGATCGCCATCTTCAAATAAAAAATAAGGGAAGATAAAATTAGGCCAAAAATTATATCATTTAATAAAATGATCCATATCTTCTAGAAAATGCAAAAAAATTGCCATAAGCTCAGAAAAATCCGCGAAAAAGTCCATTGGAACAGAGAGATCGCTATCTTCAATTAAAAATAAGAGAAGCAAAATTTGGCAAAAAATCTTATCATTTAACTAAAAGATGCAAGTCTTTTAGAAAATACAGAAAATAGCTCCAAGCTAAGTAAAATCCGTAAAATATCTGTTTTAAGCGGGAGATCCCCATATTCAACTAAAAAATAAGAGACGACAGAATTATATTATTAAAATTATATCTTTAATTTAAAGAGACATATATTGTAAAAAATTTAAAAATAGCTAGTAGCTCAGAAAAAACTGCATAAATGACAATTGGAACTGGGAGATCGCCATCTTATTCTAAAAAATAAGAAAAAACAAAATTAGGCTTAAAATAAAATTATATAACAAAAAGATACATATCTTCCAGAAAACGTAGAAAATAACCAATAGGTCAAAAATCCACAAAAATATCTGTTGGAACCGAGAGAACACCATCTTCAACTTATTAAATAAGAGAAGACAAAATTGGGCCAAAAAATCATATCATTTAATAAAATGATCCATATCTTTCATAAACAGCAGAAAAATTGCCCCGAACTTAGAAAATCTGCAAAAAAAGTCAGTTGGCACCCGAAGATCGCCATCTTCATCTGAAAAAATATGAGACGAAAAAATTAGGCCAAAAAATCATAATTTTTTATATAAAATATCCATAACTTCTAGAAAATATAGAAAATAGCATCTAGTTCAAAAGATCTGCTAAAATGTCCGGTGGAACCGGTAGAATGCCATCTTAAACTGAAAAATAAGAGAAGGCGAAATTGGGCAAAAAACATGTCATTTAATAAAACGATCCATATCTTTCATAAAATGTAGAAAAATAGCCCCAGAGTAGGAAAAATCAGTAAAAATGTCCGTTGGAATTGGTAGATCGACATATTCAACTAAAAAATAAGAGAAGACTAACAAAGGATATAAAAATTATATAATTTAATAAAAAGGTGCATATCTTACATAAAATATAGAAAATAGCACCGAGCTGCGAAAAATCCACAAAAATGTCCGTTGGAACCGGAAGATCGTTATCTTCAACTGAAAAATAAGAGAAGACAAAATTAGCCAAAAATCATATCATTTAATAAAAAGATGCATATCTTCCAGAATATTGAGAAAATAGTCTCGAATTCAGAATTATCTGCAAAAAATGTCCTTTGAAACTGGGAGATCACCATCTTCAACTGAAAAAAGAGAAGACAAAATTAGACCAAAAAAATCATATCATATCATAAAAATACATATCTTGTAGAAAATATAGAAAAATAGTCCCAAGCTACGATAAGTCTACAAAAATGTCTGTTGGAACTGGTAGATCGTATCCTTAACTTGAAAAATAAGAGAAAAAAATGTAGGCTATAAAAATCATCTCATTTAATAAAAAGATACATATCTTCCATAAAATATAGAAAATCCCACCGAGCTCAGAAAAACCCGTAAAAATATCAGTTGGAACTAGGAGATCGCCATATTCAACTGAAGCAAATTTAGGCAAAATAAGAGAAGGCAAAATTAGGCCAAAAATCAAATAATTTGATTAAAATATCCATACCTTCCAGAAAATCTAGAAAATAGCCCCTAGGTCAGAATAATCATCAAAAAATATCCGTTGAAACCGGTAGATCAATATATTCAACTAGAAGTAAGAGAAGAGACACAAAAGGATATAAGAATTATATCATTTAATAAAATGATCCATAACTTTTCGAAAATATAGGCAAAATAGAACCGAATTAAGAAAAATCCACAAAAATGTTCGTTGAAACCGGGAGATTGCCATCTTCAACCAAAACATAAGAGAAGACAAAATTAGGCTATAAAATCATTTCATTTAATATAAAGATCCACATCTTATAGAAAAAGTAGAAAGTAGCATGGAGCTCAAAAAAATCTGCACAAATGTAAATTGGAACCGGATGATCGCCATCTTCAATTGTAAAAAATGAGAAGACAAAATTGGGCCAAAAATCATATCTTTTAATAAAAATATACATATCTTCCAGAAAAGGAAGAAAAATAGTCCCAATATAAGAAAAATTCGTAAAATTTTCCGTTGAAACAGGTCGATCGCCATTTTCAACTGAAAAATAAAAGAAGCCAAATGTAGGCTATAAAAATCATATCTTTTAATAAAAAGATTCTCTCTTTCATAAAATATAGAAATAACACCGAGCTCATAAAAATTCGCAAAAATGTCCGTTGGAACTGGGAGATCGCCATCTTCAACTAAAAAAATAAGTGGAGACAAAATTAGGCCAAACATCACAACATTTAATAAAAAGGTCTATATCTTCCATAAATTGTAGAAAATAGCACTGAGCTCAAAAAATCCGCAAAAATATTCATTGGAGCTGGGAGATCGCCATCTTCAACTGAAAAATAAGAGAAGACAAAAATTAGGCTATAAAAATCATATCATTTAATATAAAGATTCAATTGTTACAGAAAATGTAGAAAATATCCTGAAGCTCAGAAAATCCACAAAAATGTTCATTGGAACCGGGAGATCATCATCATCATCTAAAAAATAGAGAAGACAAATTAGGCCAAAAAAGCATATCATTTCATAAAAAGATAGATATCTTCTAGAAAATGTAGAAAATATCCATTGGAACCTGTAGATCGCCATCTTCAACTAAAAATTAAGAGAAGACAAACATAAGCTTAAAAATCATATCACTTATAAAAATGTAGGAAATAGCACTGAGCTAATAAAAATCTGTGAAAATGTCCGTTGGAACAGGGAGATCGCCATCTTCAACTGAAAAATAAGAGAAGACAAAATTAGGCCAAAAATCATATCATTTGATAAAAAGATCCATATCTTCTAGAAAATTTAGAAAATAGTCCTAAGGTCAGAATAATACGCAAAATGTCCAATAGAAACGTGAGATCGCTATCTTTAACTTAAAAATAAAAGAAGCCAAAATTAGGCCAAAAATCATATTATTTAATAAAAAGATCCAAACTTCTCGAAAATGTAGAAAAATAGCCCCGAGATCAGAAAATTCACAAAATGTCACTTGGAACCAGGAGATCGTCATCTTCAACTGAAAAATAAGAGCTGACAAAATTAGGTAATAAAAATCATATTCTTTAATATAAAGATTCATATTATACAACAAATATAGAAAATATCACGTAGCTTAAAATAAATCTGCACAAATGTCCATTGGAATTGGGAGATCCCCATCTTCGTAGTAAATAAGAAGAAGACAAAAGTAGGCCAAAAAATCATATCATTTCATAAAAAGATACATATCTTCAAGAAAATGTAAAAAAACAGTCCCAAGCTAAGAAAAATCTGCAAAAATGTCTGTTGGAATCGGGAGATCGACATATTCAACTGAAAAGGTAAGAGAAGACAAATGTAGGCTACAAAAATCATATTTTTTAATAAAAAGTTCTATATCTTCCATAAAATATAGGAAATAGCACCGAGCTCAAAAAACGCAAAAATATCCGTTGGAACCGGAAGATCGCCATCTTCAACTGAAAATAAGAGAAGACAAACTTAGGCTTAAAAATCATATCATTTAATATAAAGATACATAACTTTTCGGAAATGTAGAAAATAGCACTGAGCTTAGAAAAATCAGCAAAAATGTTCGTTGGAACTGGGAGATCGCCATCTTCAACTGAAAAAAATAAGAGAAGAAAAATTAAGTCAAAAAATCCTATCATTTAATAAAAGGATCCATAAATTTCCGAAGTGTAGAAAAATAACCCCGAGCTCTGAAAAATCGACAAAAATGTCCTTTAGAACCGGGGATCGCCATCTTCAACTGAATAATAAGAGAAGACAGAATTAGGAGAGTAAAATCAAATCATTTAATATAAAGATTCATATCATACAGAAAATGCAGAAAATGGCCCGGAGTTCAAAAAACCCGAAAAATGTCTGTTGGAACTGGGATTTCGCCATCATCAGCTGGAAAATAATAGAGACACAATTATGCCAAAAAGATCATATCATTTAATAAAAAATACATACCTGCCTTAAATGTAGAAAATATCATCGAGCTCAGAAAAATACGCACAAATGTCTGTTGGAACCGTGAGATCTCCATCTTCAACTAAAACAATATGAGAAGAAAAAAATAGGCTATAAAAATCTTGCATTTAATAAAGAGATCCATATATTTAATAAAATGTAGAAAATAGCCTGGAGCTCAGAAAAATCCACAAAAATGTCCATTGGAACTGGAAGATCACCATCTTCAACAGAAAAATAAGAGAAAAGAACATAATGCCAAAAAATCATATTATTTAATAAAAATGATTCATATCAAAAAAATCCGCTAAAAATTTTGTTGGAACCAGAAGATCGTCATCGTCAATTGAAAAATAAGAGAAGATAAAATTAGGCAATAAAAATTATATCATTTAATATAAAGATCCATGTCTTAAAGAAAATGTAGAATCTTGCACGAAGCGTAGAAATTTTCGCATAAAGGTCTATTGGAATCAAAAGATCTCCATATTCAACGAAAAAATATAAGTAGGCATGGGGAGATCACCATCTTCAACTGAAAAATAAGAGAATGCAAAATTAGGCCAAAATCAAATCATTTAATATAAAGATCCATATCTTCCGGAAAATTTAGAAAATAGCCCAGATGTCAGAATAATCCGCAAAACATGTCCGTTGGAACCGAGAGATCGCCATCTTCAGCTGAAAAATAAGAGAATACAAAATTTGGCCAAAAAATCAAATCATTTAAAAAAGATCTGTATCTTACAGAAAATGTAGAAAAATAGTTCCAAGCAAAGAAAAGTCCACAAAAATGTCCATTGGAACCGGTAGATCGCCACCTTCACCTAAAAAAAATAAGAGAAGAAAAATGCTATAAAATTCATCTCATTTAATAAAAAGATACATATACTCCTTAAAATGTAGAAAATAGCACCGAGCTTAAAAAATCCGCAAAAATGTCAGTTAAACCCGGGAAATTGCCATCTTCAACTAAAAAAAGAGAAGGCAAAATTAGGCCAAAAATCAAATCATTTAATAACAACATCCATATCTTCCAGAAAATTTAGAAAATAGCCCCGAGGTCAGGATAATATGCAAAATTGTCCGTTGTAACCAGAAAAATCCGCAAAAATGTCTGTTGGAACCGAGGAGATTGCCATCTTCAGCTAAAAAATAGGAGAAGACATATTCATGCTATAAAAATCATATCATTTAATAAAAAGATCCATATCTTTTATGTAATGTAGAAAATAGCCCGGAGCTCAAAAAAATCCGTACAAATGTAAATTGGAACCGGGAGATCGCCCACTTCAACTGAAAAAAGAGAAGACAAATTGGGCCAAAAATAATATCATTTAATGAAAATATCCCTATCTTCCAGAAAAGGTAGAAAAATATTCCCAAGCTAAGAAAATCCGCAAAAACATCTGTTAGAATTGGTAGATCGCCATCTTCGACTGAAAAATAAGAGAAGACAAAGTAGGCCATAAAAATCATATTATTTAATAAAAAGATCTTTATCTTTAAAAAAATATAGAAATAGCACCGAGCTCATAAAAATCCACAAAAGTGTCCGTTGGAACGGGAGATCGCCATCTTCAACTGAAAATTAAGTGAAAATATAGAATTAACTGAAAATTAACTGAAAATTAGCCAAGAATCATATCATTTAATTAAAAATATACAATTATTTCAGAAAATTTAGAAAATCACCCCGAGGACAGAATAATACGCAAAAATGTTCATTGGAACTGGAGATCGCCATCTTCAACTGAAAAATAAGAGAAGAAAAATTAGACCATAAAAATTATATTATTTAATATAAAGTTTTATATCTTCCAGAATATGTTGAAAAAAACCTAAAGCTCCGAAAAATCTGCAAAAAATTCTGTTGGAATCGAGAGATCGCCATCTTCAACTGAAAAATAAGAGAATACAAACATTGGCTATAAAAATCATATCATTTAATAAAAAGTTCTGTATCTTCCATAAAATGTAGAAAATAGCACCGAGCTCAAAAAATCGGTAAAAATGTTCGTTAGAACCGGGAGATTGCCATCTTCAGATGAAAAATAAGAGAAGCCAAAATTGGGCCATAAAAATCATATCATTTAATATAATGATTCATATTTTACAGAAAATGTAGAAAGTATCTCTGAGCTCAAAAAAATCCGCAAAAATATTAGTTGGAACCGAGAGGTCGTCATCTTCATCAAGAAAAAAATAGAAGACAAAATTAGGCAAAAAAATCATTTCATTTCGTTAAAAGATCAGTATCTTTCAGAAAATATAGAAAAACACTCAAGCTGAGAAAAATCTGCAAAAATGTCCATTGGAACAGTAAGATCGCCATCTTCAACTGAAACAAATAAGAGAATACAAACGTACGCTATAAAAACCATATAATTTATACAAATGTTGAAAATAGAACCGACTTATAAAAATCCGTAAAAAAATTTGTTGGAACATGGAGATCGCCATCTTTAAGTGAAAAATAAGAGAAGACAAAATTAGACCAAAAATCATATCGTTTAATAAAAAGATCCATATCTTCCAAATTTTTTAGAAAATAGTCCCAAGGACAGAAGAATACGCAAAATGTCTATTAGATCAGGAGATCACTATCTTTAAGTGAAAAATAAAAGAAGACAAAAGTATGCCAAAAAATAAAATCATTTAATGAAAAGATTCGTATTTTACAGAAAATTTAGAAAATATTACGGAGCTCAGAAAAATATGCAAAAATGTCCGTTGGAACCAGGCAATCACCATCTTCAACGAAAAATAAGAGAAGACAAAATTAGGCCTAAAAATCATATCATTTAATAAAAAGATATATAACTTCCTGAAATTGTAGTAAAATAGCACCAAGATCAGAAAAGCCGCAAAAATATCCGTTGGAACTGGGAAATCGCCATTTACAACTAAAAAATTAGAGAAGGAAAAATTAGGCTATAAAAACCATATCATTTAATACAATAATCCATATCTTCCAGAAAATTTAGAAAATAACAGAGAGCTCAGAAAAATCTGCACAAATGTCCGTTGGAAGTGGGAGATCGCGATCTTCAATTGAAAAAAGAGAAGACAAAATTAGGCCAAAAAACCATATCATTTAATAGAAAGATCTATAACTTTTTGTAAATATAGAAAAATAGTCATAAGCTCAGAAATATCTGCAAAAATGTCAGTTGGAAGCAGGAAATCGCCATTTACAAGTGAAAAATAAGAGAATACAAAATTAGGCTACAAAAATCATACCATTTAATTAAAAGAACCGTATCTTCAATAAAATGTAGAAAATAGTCCCGAGCTCAGAAAAATCCGCAAAATTGTCCGTTGGAACCAGGAGATCGCTATCTTCAACTGAAAAATAAGAGAAGACAAATTAGGCTACAAAAATCATATCATTTAATCTAAAGATACATATCTTACAGAAAATGTAGAAAATAGCCCAGAGCTCAAAAAAATCCGCAATAATGTGCGTTGGAATTGGGAGATTGCTATCTTCATTTAAAATATGAGAAGATAAAATTAGGCCAAAAATCTTGTTATTTAATAAAAAGATCCAAATCTTCCAGAAAATATAGAAAATAGGCTCTATGTCGATAAAAATATGCCAAAATCTCTGTTGGAACCGTGAGAACACCATCTTAATCGGGAAAATACGAGTAGACAACCTTAGGCCAAAAATCATATCATTTAATAAATTGATCCATATGTTCCATAAAATGAAGAAAAATAGCCCCAAGCTAACAAAAATCAATAAAAAAGTCCGTTGGAACCTATAGATTGCAATATTGAACTTAAAAAATAAGAGAAGAAAAATATAGGATATAAATATCATATCATTTAATAAATACATTTGTATCTTTCATAAAATGAAGAAAATAACACAGTGGTTCGAAAAATCTGCAAAAATTTCCATTGGAACCAAAAGATCGACATCTTCAATTAAAAAATAAGATTAGATAAAATTATTCCAAAATCTTTAATAAATATCATATCATTTAATAAATACATTTGTATCTTTCATAAAATGAAGAAAATAACACAGTGGTTCGAAAAATCTGCAAAAATTTCCATTGGAACCGAAAGATCGACATCTTCAATTAAAAAATAAGATTAGATAAAATTATTCCAAAATCTTTAATAAAAATATACATATCTTCAAGGAAATTTAGAAAATAGCCCCGAGCTCAGAATAACTTGTAAAAATGTCCGTAAGAAACGAGAGATCGCCATCTTCAACTGAAAATAGGAGAAGACAAATTTCGGCCAAAAAATCATGTCATTTAATAATAAGATCCATAACTTCCCGAAAAGGTAGAAATATAGTCCTGAGCTCAGAAAAATCTGCAAAAATGTCTGTTGGAACCAGGAGATCGCCATCTTCATCTGAAAAAAATAAGAGAAGCCACAATTAGGCTAAAAATCATATCAATTAATTAAAAGATTCATATCTTCAATATAATATAGAAAATAGGGCCGAGCACAAAAAAAACCCGAAAAACACCCGTTGGAATGAGATCACCATTTTCAACTAAAAATAAGGGAAGATAAAATTATGCCAAAAATTATATCATTTTATAAAATATCCATATCTTTCGAAAAATTCAGAAAATAGCCCTGAGCTCAAAAATCCACAAAAATGTCTGATTAAACAGAGAGTTCGCTATCTTCATTTTAAAAAAAATAAGAGAAGACAAAATTAGGCAAAAATCGTATCATTTAACTAAAAGATGTGTGTCTTCTAGAAAATACAGAAAATAGTTCTGAGCTACGTAAAATCCGTAAAAATATATGTGAACTGGGAGATCACCATATTCAACTGAAAAACAAGAGAAGACAAAATTATGCTATAAAAATCATATTTTTACTTTAAAGATACATGTCTTATTAAAAATTTAGAAAAATAGCCGGTAGCTTAGGAAAACTGCAAAAAAATTCTTTGGAACCAGGAGATCGCCATCTTATTCTGAAAAATAAGAGAAGATAAAATTAGACTTAAAATAAAATTATATAATAAAAGATACAAATCTTCCAGAAAACGTAGAAAATAGCCAATAAGCAAAAAAAATCCACAAAAATATCTGTATGAACCGAGAGAACATCATATTCAATTTAAAAATAGAGAAGACAAAATTGGACCAAAACATCATATCATTTAATAACATGATCCATATCTTCCATAAACAGCAGAAAAAATGCACTAAACTTAGAAAATCCGCAAAAATATCAATTGGAACCCGGAGATCGCCATCTTCATCTGTAAAATATGACAAGACAAAATTAGGCAAAAAATAATATTTCTTATTTAAAATAACTTCTAGAAAATATAGAAAATAGCCTCTAGTTCAAAAGATCTGCAAAAAGGTCCATTGGAACCAGAGAACACCATCTTAAACTATAAAATAAGAAAAGACAAAATTAGCCAAAAATCATATCATTTAATTAAATGATCTATATCTTCCATAAAATGTAGAAAAATAGCCCCAGGGTAAGAAAAATCAGTAAAAATGTCCGTTGGAACTGATTGATCAACATATTCAACTTAAAAATAAGAAAATGTCCGTTGGAACTGATATATCATTTAATAAAAAGATGCATATCTGACATAAAATATAGAAAATGTCACCGAGCTGCGAAAAATCCGCAAAATGTCTGTTGGAACCGGGAGATCGCTATATTTAACTGAAAAAATAAGAGAAGACAAAATTCGGCCAAAAATTATATCATTTAATAAAAGGAAGCACATCTTCCAGAAAATTTAGAAAATAGCTCAAGGTCAGAATAATCTGCAAAAAATGTCAATTGGAACCGGAAGATCGCCATCTTCAACTAAAAAAAGAGAAGACGAAATTAGGCCAAAAAATCATATCATTTAATAAAAATCATATCTTACAGAAAACGTAGAAAAATAGTCCCAAGCTAAGAAAAGTCCGCAAAAATCTCCATTAGAACTGGTAGATCATATCCTTGAAAAAATAAGAGAAGAAAAATGTAGGCTATAAAAATCATATCATTTAATAAAAAATACATATCTTCCATAAAATGTAGAAAATAGCACCGAGCCCAAAATATTCTACAAAAATATCATTTGGAACCAGGAGATCGCCATCTTCAACTGAAAAATAAGAGAAGGCAAAATTTGGCCAAAAATCAAATTATTTGACTAAAATATCCATATCTTCCAAAACATTTAGAAAATAGCCCCGAGGTCGGAATAATCATCAAAAAATGTCTGTTGGAACTGGAAGATTGCCATATTCAACTGAAAAAAAATAAGAGAAGACACACAAAGGATATAAAAATTATATCATTTAATAAAAAGATCCATAACTTCTCAAAAATATCGAAAAATAAAACCGAGTTAAGAAAAATCCACAAAATAATCCATTGAAACCAGGAGATTGCCATATTCAACTGAAAAATAAGAGAAGACAAAATTAAGCTATAAAAATCATATCATTTAATATAAATATAGATATCTTATAAGAAGTAGAAAATAGCATGGAGCTCAAAAAAATCCGCAAAAATGTAATTTGGAACCGAGCGATCGCCATCTTCAATTGTAAAAAAGAGAAGAAAAAGTTAGGCCAAAAAATAATATATTTTAATAAAATTATTCTTATCTTCCAGAAAAGGAAGACAAATAGTGCAAAGCTAAGAAAAATTCGTAAAAATTTCTGTTCAAATGGGTAGATTACCAGCTTCAACTGAAAAAAAATAAGAGAAGACAAATGTAGGCTATATAAATCTTATCTTTTAATAAAAAGATCATCTTCTTTTATAAAATATAGAAAATAGCACCGAGCTCATAAAAATCCGCAAAAATATCCGTTGGAACTAGGAGATCGCCATCTTCAACTAAAAAATAAGAGAAGAAAAAATTCGGCCAACCATCACATCATTTAATAAAAAGATAAATATATTCTAAAATTTTAAAAAATAGCCCTTAGGCCAGAATACGACGCAAAAATGTCTGTTGGAACCGAAAGATCGCTATCTTCAACTAAAAAATAAGAGAAGACAAAAGTAGACCATAAAACATATCATTTAATATAAAAGATCCATATCTTCCAGAATATGCAGAAAATAGCTTGGAGCTCAGAAAATCCGCAAAACTGTCACTTGAAAGCAGGAGATCGCCATCTTCAACTAAAAAAATAAGAGATGGCAAAATTAGGTTATAAAAATCATATCATTTAATTTAGAGATTCATATTATATAAAAAATATAGAAAATATCTCGTAGCTCTAAATAAATCGCCAAAAATGTCCATTGGAACTGGAATATCGCCATCCTCGTAGTAAAAAAGAAGAAGACAAAATTAGGCCAAAAAATCATATCATTTCATAAAAAGATACTTCTCTTCAAGAAAATGTAGAAAAGTCTCAAGCTAAGAAAAATCTACAAAAATGTCTGTTGGAACCAGGAGATCAACATATTGAAACTGAAAAAATAAGAGAAGACAAATATGGGCCATAAAAATCATATTATTTAATAAAAAATTCTATATCTTCCAAAAATGTAAGAAATAGCATCGAGCTCAAAAAATACGCAAAACTGTCAGTTTGAACTGGGAGACCACCATCTTCAACGGAAAAATGAGAGAAGACAAACTTAGGCTATAAAAACCATATCATTAAATAAAAAAATACATAACTTTCCGGAAATGTAGAAAATAGACATAAGCTCAGAAATATCCACAAAAATATTAGTTGGAATCAGGAGAACGCTTCAACTGAAAAAATAAGAGAAGAAAATATTAAGTCAAAAAATCATATAATTTAATAAAAGGATCCATAGCCTTCCAAAAATGTAGAAAAATAACCTCGAGCTCAGAAAAATCGACAAAAATGTCCTTTAGAACCGGGGATTGCCATTTTCAACTGAATAATAAAAGAAGACAAAATTAGGATATAAAAATCAAACCATTTAATATAAAGATTCAAATCATGCAGAAAAATCCGAAAAAATGTCTGTTGGAACCGGGAGATTGCCATCATCAACTGGAAAATTAAAGAAAACACAATTTCGGCCAAAAAATCATATCATTTAATAAGAAGATACATATCTTCTATAAAATGTAGAAAATAGTACCGAGCTCAGAAAAATACGCACAAATATCTGTTGGAACTGTGAGATAGCCATCTTTAACCAAAAAAGAAGACAAAATTAGGCCAAAAATCATAACATTTAATAAAAAGATACATATCTTCCAGAAAATGTTGAAAAAAGACCAAAGGAAAGAAAAATCCGCAAAAATGTCCGTTGGAACCTAGAGATCGCCATCTTCAACTAAAAAAATATGAGAAAACAAAATTAGGCTAAAAAAATCTTGCATTTAATAAAGAGATCCAAGTCTTTAATAAAATGTAGAAAATACCCTGGAGCTCAGAAAAATCCGCAAAAATGTCCATTGGAACTGGGAGATCACCATCTTCAACAAAAAAAAATAAGAGAAGACAAAATAAGGCCAAAAATCATATCATTTAATAAAATGATTCATATCAAAAAAATTCGCAAAAAATTCTGTTGGAACCGAAAGATCGAAGAAATATAGAAAATTGTTCGGAGCGAAGAAAAATTCGTAAAAAGCCCGTTGGAGCCGAGAGATCACCATATTTAACGAAACAAATATCAATAGGAACTGGGAGATCGCCATCTTCAACTGAAAAGTAAGAAAAGGTAAAACTGGGTCAAATATCAAATCATTTAACATAAAGATCCATATCTTCCAAAAAATTTAGAAACTAGCCCTGAGATCAGAATAATCCGCAAAAATGTCTGTTGGAATCGGAAGATCGCCATCTTCAGTTGAAAAATAAGAGAAAACAAAATTTGACCCAAAAACATATTATTTAATAAAAAGATCCATATCTTACAAAAAATATAGAAAAATAGTCCCAAGCAAAGAAAAGTCCAGAAAAATGTCTGTTGGAATCAGTAGATCACCACCTTCTATTGAAAAAATAAGAGAAGAAAAATGTAGGCTATAAAAATCATCTCATTTAATAAAAAATACATATGCTACTTAAAATGTAGAAAATAGCACCGAGCTCTAAAAATCCGTAAAAATGTCAGTTAAAACCGGGAGTTCGCCATCTTCAACTTAAAAAAGAGAGAAGGTAAAATTAGGCCAAAAATCAAATCATTTAATAATAAAATCCATATCTTCCAGAAATTTAGAAAATAGCCCAGAGGTCAGAATAATCAGCAAAAATGTCCGTTGGAACCATAAAAATCCACAAAAATGTTTGTTGGAACCGAGGAGATCACCATCTTCAGCTAAAAACTAAGAGAAGACATATTCATGCTATAAAAATCATAACATTTAATATAAAGATACATATCTTATAGATAATGTAGAAAAAAGGCTGGAGCTCAAAAAAATCCGCACAACTGTAAACTTAAACCGAGAGATCGCACTCTTCAACCCAAAAAAAGAGAAGACAAATTGTGCCAAAAAATCATATCATTTAATTAAAATATCCGTATCTTCCAGAAAAGGTAGAAAATAGTCCCAAGCTAAAAAAATCCGCAAAATTATCTATTAGAATGGGTAGATCGCCATCTTAAACTGAAAAATAAGAGAAGACAATGTAGGCTATAAAATCATATCATTTAATAAAAAGATTCTTATCTTTAATAAAATATAGAAAATCACACCGAGCTCATAAAATCCACAAAAATGTTCGTTGGAATGGGAGATCACCACCTTCAACTGAAAAATATGAGAAGACAAAATTAGGCCAACAACATTAGCATTTAATTAAAATTTACATTTATTTTAGAAATTTAGAAAATCGCCCCGAAATCAGAATAATACGCAAAAATTTCCGTTGGAGCCGGGCGATCGTCTTCAACTAAAAAAATAAAAGAAGACAAAATTAGCCCATAAAATCATATCATTTAATATAAAGATATATATCTTCCAGAATAAGTTGAAAATAACCTAGAGCATAGAAAAATGTGCAAAAAAATCTGTTGGAATCGAGATATTGCCATGTTCAACCAGAAAAATAAGAGAAGACAAACGTTGACTATAAAAAATGATATCATTTAATAAAAGTTCCATATCTTCCAAAAATAAAGAAAATAGCATCGAGCTTAAAAATTGGCAAAAAAGTTCGTTGTTACCGGGAGATTGCCATCTTCAAATGAAAAATAAGTGAAGACAAAATTGGGCTATAAAATCATAGCATTTAATATAATGATTCATATATTACCGAAAAAGCAGAAAATATCCCGTAGTTCAGAAAAATCCGTAAAAATGTTAGTTGGAACCGGGAGATCATCATCTTCATCAGGAAATTATAGAAGACTTAATTAGGCAAAAAAATCATATCATTTCATAAAAAGATCCATATCTTTCAGAAAATTTAGAGAAACAAACTCAAGCTAAGAAAACTTCGCAAAAATGTCCATTGGAACTGTGAGATCGCTATCTTCAATTAAAAAAATAAGAGAAGACAAATGTAGGCTCTAAAAATCATATAATTTATAAAAGTGTAGAAAATAGAACCGTACTTATAAAAATCTGCAAAAATATCCGCTGGAACAAGGAGATTGACATCTTTAACTAAAAATAAGAGAAGAGAAAATTAGGGCAAAAATCATTTCATTTAATAAAAAGATCCATACCTTCCAAAAAATTTAGAAAATAGTCCCAAGGTTAGAAGAATACGCAAAATGTCAGTTAGAAATGAGAGATCACTATCTTCAACTGAAAAAAGACAAAATTATGGCAAAAATCATATCATTTAATAAAAAGATCCATAACTTCTCGAAAATGTAAAAAATAGCCCCGAGCTCAAAAAAATCCACGAAAATGTCCTTTGAAACCAGGTGATCGCTATCTTCAATTGAAAAATAAGAGATAACAAAATTAGGCCAAAAATCATATCATTTCATAAAAAGATACATATCTTCTAGAAAATATAGAAAAATAGTCTCAAGTTAAGAAAAATCTGCAAAAATATTCGTTGAAACCGGGAGATTGCCATCTTCAACTGACAAAAAATAAAAGAATACAAATGTATGCTATAAAAATCATAGTATTTAATAAAAATTTCTAAATCTCCCATAAAAGGTAGAAAATAGCACCGAGCTCAAAAAATTCTGTAAAAAATATATGTTGGAACTGGGAGATCGCCATCTTCAGCTAAAAAATAAGAAAAGAAAAAAATTAGGATATAAAAATCATATCATTTAAAATAAAGATTCTTATCTTCTAGAAAGAGTACAAAATAATCCCGAGCTCAGAAAAATCCGCAAAAAAAGTCCATTGTAACTGGAAAATCGCCATATTCAATTGAAAAATAGGAGAAGACAAAATTAGGCCAAAATATCATACATTCTATAAAATGATACATATCTTCCAAAAAAGTGGAAAATAGTCTAGTACTCAGAAAAATCCGAAAAAATGTCCGTTGAAACCGGGAGATCGCCATCTTCAACTGGAATATAAGAGAAGAAAAAATTAGGCCAGAAATCACATTATTTAATGAAAAGATCGCAATCTTCAACTGGAAAATAAGAGAAGACAAATTTAGGCTATAAAAATCATATCAATTAATAAAAAGATCCATATCTTTCATAAAATGTAGAAAATAGCACCACGCTCAGAAAATGATATAGAAAATCTTATCAGGCGATATCCAGGTTACAACGAACATTTTTATAGATGAAGATGACGATTTCTCAGTTCCAAATTTTGTCGTCTCTTATATTTCAGTTGAAGATGGCGATTTCCCGGTTCCAAATTTTGTCCTCTCTTATATTTCAGTTGAAGATGTCGATTTTTCAGTTTCAACGGACACTTTTTGGCCTAATTTTTTCTTCTCTTAAATCATTTAATAAAACAATCCATATATTCTAAAACTGTGAAAAATAGTCCGGAGCTTAAAAAAATCCGCAAAAATATCCGTTGGAACCGGGAGATTGCCATCTTCAACTGAAATATAAGAGAAGCCAAAATAAGGCCAAACCCATATCATTTAATAAAATGATCGCCATCATCCACTGGAAAACAAGAGAAGACAAAATTAGGGTACAAAAATCGTATCAATTATTATAAAGATCATTACCTTCCAGAAAATAAAGAAAATAGGCATGAGCTCAGAAAAATCTGCAAAAATATCAGTTGGAAATGGGAGATCGCCATCTTCATCTGAAAAATACGAGAAGACAAAATTAGGCCAAAGAATCTTTTCATTTAATATAAAGATCCATATCTTCCAAAAACGTAGAAAATAGCCTAGAGCTCAGAAAAATACGCAAAAACTTCCGTTGGAACCGGGAGATCGTCATCTTCAACTGAAAAATAAGAGAAGACAAAATCAGGCCATAAAATCGTATCATTTAATATAACGATCCATATCTTACAGAAAAAATTGAACATAGCCCGAAGCTCAGAAAATTCCGCAAAAATTTCTGTTGCAACTGGGAGATTGCCATATTCAACTAAAAAAATAAGAGAAGACAAACTTAGTTTATAAAAATCATATCATTTAATAAAAATATTTATATCTTTAATAAACTGTAAAAAGTAGTTCCGAGTTTAGAAAAATCCACAAAAATAGCCGTTGGAACCGGGAGAGCTACATCTGCTGCTGAAAAATTATTGAAGAAAAAATTAGGCTATAAAAATCATATCACTTAATATAAATATTCATATCTTACAGAAAATTTAGAAAATATCATGAAGCTTAGACAAATCCACATAAATGTTCGTTGGAACCGGGAGATCACCATCTTCATCTGGAAAAAAGGGAATACAAAAATTAGGCCAAAAAATCATATCATTTAATAAAAAGATTCATAACTTTCCGAAATTGTAGAAAATAGTCCCAAGCTCAAAAAAGTCGGCAAAAATGTCCGTTGGAAGAGGGAGATCGCCATCTTCAAGTGAAAAAATAAGAGAAGACAAAATTAGGCTACAAAAATCATATCAATTAATGAAAAGAGCTGTATCTTTAATAAATGTAGAAAATAGCCCAGAGCTCAAAAACAATCCGCAAAATGTTAAAATAAGAGAAAACAAAATTAGGCTATAAAAATCATATCATTTAATCTAAAGATACATATCTTATAGAAAATGTTAAAATAGCCCGGAGCTCAAAAAAATCAGCGAAAATTTCTGTTGGAACCGGGAGATCGACATCTTCATCTGAAAAATATGAGAAGATAAAATTAGTCTATAAAATCGTATTATTTAAGAAAAAGATCCATATCTTCTAGAAAATGTAGAAAATAGCCTTTAGGTCAAAAAAACCATAAAAATCTCAGTTGGAACTGTGAGAACGCCATCTATAACTGAAAAATAAGAGAAGACAACATTAAGCCAAAAAATCATATCATGTAATAAAATGATACATATCTTCTATAAAATGAAGAAAATAGCCCCAAGCTAATAAAAATCAGTGAAAATGTCCGATGGAACTGGTAGATCGCAATATTCAGCTGAAAAAATTAGAGAAGAAAATGTAGGACATTAAAATCATCTCATTAATAAAAAATTCTTATCTTCTATAAAATGTTGAAAATAGCACCGAGCTTGGAAAAATCCGCAAAAATTTTCGTTAGAACCGGGAGATCCCTGTCTTCAACTGAAAATAAGTATTGACAAAATTAAGATATACAAATCATGTCTTTTATTTCAGTTGAAGATGGCGATGTCTATGTTTCAACGGACAATTTTTGGCTTAATTTTGTCTTTTCTGATATCATTTTATAAAAAGATCCATATCTTCCAGAAAATGTGAAAAATAGCCCGGAGCTCAGGAAAATCCGCAAAAATATCCGTTGGAATCGGGAGATTGCCATCTTCAACTGAAATATACGATAAGAGAAAATTAGGCCAAAAAATCATATCATTTAATAAAAAGATCGCCATCATCAACTGGAAAATAAGAGAAGACGAAATAAGGCAACAAAAATCATATCAAAAAATAAAGTTCCGTATATTCCAGAAAATATAGAAAATAGCTCTTAGCTCAGAAAAATACGTAAAAATTTTCGTTGAAAATGGGAGATCGCCATCTTCAACTGAAAAATAAGAGAAGACAAAATTAGGCCATAAAACTCATATCATTTAATTTATAGATACATATCTTACATAAAATGTAGAAATAGCCCAGAGCTCAAACAAATCCGCATAAATGTCTGTTGGAACCAGGAGATCGCCATCTTCATCTGAAAAATAAGGGAATACAAAATTAGGCCAAAAAATCATTTCATTAAATACAAATATCCATATCTTACAGAAATATCTAGAAAATAGCACTGAGCTCAGAAAATTCTGCAAAATTTTTCCTTAGAACCGGGAGATCGCCATAATCAAGTGAGAAATAAAAGAAGATAAACTAAGTTTATAAAAATCATATCATTTAATAAAAAGATCCTTATCTGTAATAAACTACAGAAAATAGTTCCGTGTTTAGAAAAATCTGCAAAAATGGACATTGGAACTGGGAGATCAACATTTTTAATTAAAAAAAAATCAGAGAAGATGAAATTAGGCCATAAAAATCATATCATTTAATCTAAAGATTCATATCTTACAGAAAATTTTGAAAATATCCTGGAGCTCAGAAAAATCCGCGAAAAATGCCATTTGAACCGAGAGATCGCCATCTTCATCTGAAAAATAAGAGAAGACAAAATTAGACCTTAAAATCATATCATTTAATAAAAAGATCCATATCTTCTGGAAAATGTAGAAAGTATACTCTAGGTCAAAAAATCCGCAAAAATCGCCGTTGGAACCGTAAGAACACCATCTTCTATTGAAAAAAATAAGAGAATACAAGGTTTGGCCAAAAAATCATGTAATTTAATAAAATGATCCATATCTTCTATAAAATGAATAAAAATAGCCCCAAGCAAAATAAACTTAGTACAATGTCTGCTAGAACCGGTATATCGCAATATTCAACTTAGGAGAAGAAAACTTAAGGTATAAAAACCATATCATTTAATAAAAAATCCATATCTTCCATAAAATGTAGAAAATAGCAACGAACTTCGAAAAATCTGCAAAAATTTCCATTGGAACCCCGAGATCGCCATCTACAACTGAAAAATAAGAGTAGACAAAATTAAGCTATAAAAATCAAATCATTTAATATAAATGTTCATATCTTACAAAAAATGTAGAAAATATCCCGGAGCTTAGAAACATTTGCAAAAATGTTCTTGGAACCCGAAGTTCGTCATTATTTTCTGAAAAATAGAGAAGACAAAATTAGGCCAAAAAATCATATCATTTCATAAAAAAATCCATATCTTTCAGAAAATATAGAACAATTGACTCAAGCTAAGAATAATCCGCAAAAATGACTATTGGAACGGAGAGATCGCCATCTTCAACCGAAAAAAAATAAGAGAAGACTAAGGTAGGCTATAAAAATCATATCATTTATAAATATGGAGAAAATAGCACCAAGCTTATAAAAAGCCGCAAGAATATCCGTTGGAATAGGGAGATCATCATCTTCAACTGAAAAAAATAAGAGAAGACAACATTAGGCTATAAAATCATTTCATTTAATAAAAATATCCATAACTTTTCGAAATGTAGATAATGCATGGAGCTCAGAAAAATCCGCAAAAATGTTTGTTGAAACCGGGAGATCGTCATCTTCATCTGAAAAATTAAGAAAAGAAAAAATAGGTCAAAAATCATATCATTTAATAAAAAGATCCATAACTTTTCGAAAATTTAGAAAAAAAGCCTTGAGCTCAGCAAAACAAAAATTTCCGTTGGACCTGGGAGATCGCCTTCTTCTACTGGATAATAAGTAAAGAAAATATTAGGTTATAAAAATCATATCATTTAATATAATGACTCAAATCATATGAAAAATGTAGAAAATAGTTCGGAGCTCAGAAAATTCTGCAAAAATGTCCGTTGGAACCGGAAGATTGCCATTCGACTTTAAAAAATAAGAGAAGAAAAGATTAGGTCAAAAATCATATCATTTAGTAAAAAGATCCATAACGACCCGAAAATGTAGAAAATTATCCCCGAGCTCAGAAAAATCGTCAAAAATATCCGTTGGAACCGAGAGATCTCCATCTTCAACTGAATAATAATAGAAGACAATATTAGGTTATAAAAATCATACCATTTAATATAAAAATTCATCTCATAAAGAAAATTGAGAAAATAGCTCGGAGTTCAGAAAAATCTGAAAAAAATTTAGTTGGAACCGGGAGATCGCCATCTTCAACTGAAAAATAAAAGAAGACAAAATTAGGCCAAAAATCCTATCGTTTAGGAAAAAGATACATATCTACCATAAAATGTAGAAAATAGCACCGAGCTCAGAAAAATCCGCATAAATGCCTTTGGAACCGGGAGATCGCAATATTCAACTTAAAAAAGAGAAAAAAATTAGGCCAAAAAATCATAGCATTTAATAAAAAGATTCATATCTTCAAGAAAATGTTGGAAAAATCCCAAAGCTAAGGAAAAATTTGCAAAAATGTCTGTTGGGACTGGGAGATCGCCATATTCAACTGAAAAAAATATGAGAAGACAAAATTAGGCTACAAAAATCTTGCCATTTAATAAAGTGATCCATATCTTTAATAAAAAGTAGAATATGGCCTGGAGCTCAGAAAAATCCGTAAAAATGTCCTTTGGAACTGGGAGATCGCCATCGTCAACTTAAAAAAAAGAGAAGAAAAAGATTAGAATATAAAAATCATATCATTTATTATAAATATTCTTATCTTCCAGAAAGTGTACAATATAGCCCTGAGCTCAGAAAAATCCGAAAAAATATCCGTTGGAATCGAAAGATCGCCATCTTATACCGAAATATAAGAGAAGCCAAAATTCGGCCAAAATATAATATCATTTAATAAAATGATACATATCTTCGAAAATAGTAGAAAATAGTACAGAGCTAAGAAAAATCTGCAAAAAAGTTCGTTGGAACCAAGAGATTGTCATCTTCAACCGTAATATAAGAGAAGACAAAATTAGGCCAAAATATCATATCATTTAATAAAATAATACTTATTTTCTAAAAAAGTGGAAAATAGCCCGGAGCTCAATAAAATCCACAAAATTTTCTGTTGGAACCGGGAGATCGACATCTTTAACTGGAATATAAGAGAAGACAGAATTAGGCAAAATATCATATCATTTAATAAAAAGATCGTTATCTTCAATCAAAAAAATAAAAGAAGACAAATTTAGGCTACAAAAATCATATCAATTAAGAAAAAGATACATATATTTCATTAAATATAGAAAATATACCCAAGGTCAGAAAATGGTATATAAAAATGTTATCGGTTGAAGATGGAGATATCCCAGTTACAACATACATTTTTATAGATGAAGAAGGCGATTTCCCGGTTCCGAATTTTGTCTTCTCTTATGTTTCAGCTGAACATGGAGATTTCCCTGTTTCAACTAACATTTTTGGCCAATTTTGTCTTCTCTGATATCATTTAATAAAATGATCCATATTTTCCAGAAAATGTGAAAAATAGCCCGGAGCTAAGAAAAATCTGCAAAATGTTCGTTGAAACCGGGAGATCGCCATCTTCAATGAAATATAAGCGAAGACAAAATAAGGCCAAAAAATCTTATCATTTAATAAAAAGATCGTCATCATCAATTGGAAAATAAGAGAAGACAAAATTAGGCAATAAAAATCCTATCAATTAAAATAATGATCCTTATCTTCCGAAAAATATCGAAAATAGCCCCGACCTCAGAAAAATACGCAAAAATTTCTGTTGGAAATGGGAGAGTGCCTTGTTCAACTGAAAAATAAGAGATGACAAAATTAGGCCATAAATATCATATTACTTAAAAAAGATCCATATCTTACGGAAAATGTAGAAAATAGCACAGAGCTCAAAAAATCCTTAAAAATATCTGTTGGAACCGGAAGACCGCCATCTTCATCTGAAAAATAAAAGAAAAAATTAGGCCATAAAAGTCATATCATTTAATATAAAGATCATTATCTTATAGAAAATATAGAAAAGGATCCCGGAGCTCAAAAAATTCCACAAAAATTTCCGTTGGAATCAGGAGATCGCCATATTCAATAAAAAAAATAAGAGAAGACAAACGTAGTCAATTTAAATCATATCAGTTAATAAAAATATCCATATCATCAATAAACTGTAGAAAATAGTTCCAAGTTTATAAAAATATGCAAAAATGGCCTTAGAACAGGGAGATTGACATCTTCAACTTAAAAAAATCAGAGAATACTAAATTAGGCAATAAAAATCTTCTCATTTAATATAAAGATTCATATCTTATAGAAAATTTAGAAAATATCACAGAGCTCACAAAAATATGCAAAAATGTCAGTTGGAACAGGGCAATCACACTCTTCAATGAAAAAAATAAGAGAAGACAAAATTAGGCATAAAATAATATCATTTAATAAAAAGATCTATACCTTCCCGAAAATGTACAAAAATAATCAAGAGCGCAGAAAAAGCCGCTAAAATATCTGTTGGAATCAGGAAATCACCATCTTCAACTAAAAAGTAAGTGAAGACAAAATTAGGCTATAAATATCATATTACTTAATATAAAAACCATATCTTCAAGAAAATTTAGAAAATAGCCTGGATCTTAGAAAAATCCGCACAAATGTTCGCTGGAAATGGGAGGTCGCCATCTTCAACTAAAAAAGAGAAGACAAAATTAGGCCAAAAAATCATTTCATTTAATAAAAAATCCACAACGTCCCGAAAATGTAGAAAAATAGTCCTAAGCTCAGAAATATCTGCAAAAATGTCCATTGGAAGCAGGAGATCAACGTCTTCTAGTGAAAAATAAGAGTATACAAAATTAGGCTAAAAATCATATCATTTAATAAAAAGAGCCATATCTTCAATAAAATGTAGAAAATAGCCTCGAGCTCAGAAAAATCCGCAAAAATGTCTGTTGGAACCTGGAGATAGCCATTTTCAACTGAAAAATAAGAGAAGACAAAATTAGGTTATAAAAATCATATCATTTAATCTAAAGATATATATCTTACATAAAATGTAGAAAATAGCCCAGAGCTCAGACAAATCAGCAAAAATGTCTGTTCGAACCGGGTGATCGCCGTCTTCATCTGAAAAATATGAGAAGATAAAATTAGGCCAAAAATCATACTATTTAATAAAAAGATCCACATATTCCAGAAAATGTAGAAAATAGCCTCAAGGTCAAAAAAATCTAAAAAAATCTCCGTTGGAACCGTGAGAATGCCATCTTCAACTGAAAAATAAAAGAAGACAACATTAGGCCAAAAAATTATATCATTTAATAAAATAATCCATATCTTCCATAAAATGAAGAACAATAGCCCCAGGCGAACAAAAATCAGTAAAAATGTCCGCTGGAACGGGTAGATCACAATATTCAACTGGGAAAAATTAGAGAAGGAAAACGTATGATATAAAAATTATAGCATTTAATTATAAAAGTCATATCTTCCATGAAATGTAGAAAATAGAATGGAGCTTCGAAAAATCCGCAAAAAATTTCATTGGAACAGAAAGATCGCCATCTTCAATTGAAAAATAAGAGTAGACAAAATTAGGCCAAAAATCATATCATTTAATAAAAATATCCAGTTTTTCAATAATATTAAGAAAATATCACCGAGGTCAAAATAATCTGCAAAAATGTCCGTATGAACCGGGAGATCGCCATCTTCAACTGAAAAATAGGAGACGATAAATTTAGGCCATAAAAATCATATCATTTAATAAAAAGATACATAACTTCACGAAAATTTAGAAAAATAATCACAAGCTTAGAAAAATCCTCAAAAATGTCTATTAGAAGCGGGAGATCACCATCTTCAGCTGAAAAATAAGAGCAGACAAAAGTAGGCTAAAAATCTTATCATTCAATAAAAAGATTCATATCTTCAATAAAATATAGAAAATAGCCCCGAGCACAGAAAAATCCCCAAAAATACCCGTTGGAACATGGAGATCACCATCTTCAATTAAAAAATAAGAGAAGATAAAATTAGGTCAAAATAATATCATTTAATAAAATGATACATATCTTCCAAAAATGCAGAAAATAGCCCCGAGCTCAGAAAAATCCGCAAAAATATCCGTTGGAACAGAGATATTTATCTTCAATTGAAAAATAAGAGAAGACAAAATTAGGCCAAATCATATCATTTAACTAAAAGATGCTTATCTTCCAAAAAATACAGAAACTAGATTCGAGCTAAATAAAATCTGCAAAATTGTTGGTTTGAACCGGGAGATCACCATCTTCAATGGAAAAATAAGATAAGACAAAATTAGGCTAAAATCATATATTTTAATTTAAAGATACATATCTTACAGAAAATTTAGAAAATAGCCAGGAGCTAAGAAAAAACCGCAAATGTCTGTTGGAACCAGGAGATTGTCATCTTAATCTGAAATAAGAGAAAACAAAATTAGGACAAAAATCTTTTCATTTAATAAAAAGATCCATACCTTCTCGAAAATGTAGAAAAATAGCTCTAAGCTTAGAAAATTCCGCAAAAATGTTCTTGGAACCTGGAGATCGCCATCTTAGATTGAAAAATAAACAAAATTAGGTTATAAAAATATCATTCAATATAAAGAATCATATTATACAAAAAAATTATAGAAAATAGCCCAAGCTCAAAATAAATTCGCATAAATGTCCATTGAAACCGGGAGATCGCCATCTTCAAAGTAAAAAAGAGAAGACAAAATTAGGCCAAAAAATCATATCATTGCATAAAAAGAAACATATCTTCCAGAAAAATTATAAAAATAGTCTTAAGCTTAAAAAACCTACAAAAATCTATGTTGGAAATGGGAGATTGCCATCTTTAACTGAAAAAATAAGAAAAGACAAACGTAGGCTATAAAAAGCATATTGTTTAATAAAAAGTTCTATATCTTCCATTAAATTTAGAAAACATCACCGAGCTCAAAATAATATGCAAAAATGTCCGTCGGAGTAAGAGTATGAATAATCCCCTGCGTCAGCTTACCTTGTTGGAGTAAGCAAACCAGCTAACCCAGGGCTCGAGGAGCTATTACATTTTCATCTCATTTTGATAGATATTTCTAGAGTAAGGAAGTCCACTCTTTCTAGAGTTAGTAATTCACTTCACTTAACCCTCCAACCGGTTCTATTAAGCTAATCCAGGTGCGAGTCCGGAAGTTCAAGATGATAAAGAGCTAGTGGAGGGTGATAGAATACGCTAATGAATAAGCGAGCTTAATCCGTGCTAACGAACCCTCCAACCCGAGGTTAGTAAGTAACCCTCATGCTCGTTCTATTATAAGTAATTCCAAGCTAAAACCACTAATCCACTCTTTAACCAGCTAATCCATAAGGAAGTTTACTTTGCCAACCCTACCTTCTCTCTAGCTCTAGATTTAGGGATTAGCATGTTGGCTTATTTACTATATGAAATTATATCCCCCAGGGAATTACTTCTCATCTAACCTTGCTTTGAACTTCCTTACTTGAGAGCGGGGTACTGACTTATGCCAGAACGAGAGAATACCTTGCCCGCAACAAAATATTTTTATGAAATTCTCTATCCCGTGGGGCTGCCTAACTCTAAAACCTTGCTTATGAGAGATCTAGCACTAGATGGGACTTCCTTTATCAAGTCCTTTCCCTTTGGTTGCCTGACTTTCTTACCTGGGAATGACTTAAAACGACTATATAACCTTTATTATTTAAAAGCTGGCTTCGAAGACTTATTCAACAACCTTACGTCACTATAGCTCTAGAACGAGGGTAGACTTGCTTTCTTAGGGAACCGAGAGATTTTCACATTCAACTAAAATATACGAGAAGACAGGCGATAAAAATCATATCATTTAATATAAAGATACATAACTTTACGAAAATGAAGAAAATAGACATGAGCTCAGAAAAATCTGCAAAAATGTTCTTTGTAACATGGAGTCGCCATCTTCAACTGAAAAAATAATAGAAGAAAAAATTAGGTCAAAAATCATATCATTTAATACAAAGATCCAAACTTCTTGAAAATGTATAAAAATAGCCCTGAGCTCAGAAAAATCGGCATAAATGTTCATTGGAACCAGTGGATCACCATCTTCAATTGAATAATAAGAGAAGACAAAATTAGGTTACAAAAATAACATCATTTAATATAAAGATTCATATCACACAGAAAAATGTAGAAAATAGCCTAGAGCTTAGAAAAATCCGAAAAAAAGTCCGGTGGAACCGGGAGATACCATCTTCGACTGGAAAATAAAAGAAGATAAAATTATGCCAAAAATCATATCATTTAATAAAGATATTCATATCTGCCATAAAATGTAGAAAATAGCACCGAGCTCAAAAAAATCCGCACAAATGTCCGTTGGAATCGCGGGATCACAATATTCAACTAAAAAAGAGAAGCCAAAATAGGCCAAAAAATCATATCATTAATAAAAGATTTAAATCTTCTAGAAAATGCAGAAAAAAATCCCAAATCTAAGAAAAATCTGCAAAAATGTCCGTTGGAACTTGGAAATTGCAATCTTCAACTGAAAAATATGAGTAGACAAAATTAGGCTAAAAATCTTATCATTTAAAAAAGAGATCCATATCTTTAATAAAATGTACAAAATAGCATGGAGCTCAGAAAATCCGCAAAAATGTCCGTTGGAACAAGGAGATCGTCATCTTCAACTGAAAAATAAGAGAAGAAAAAATAGGATATAAAAATAATATCATTTAATATAAAGATTCTTATCTTCCAGAAAAGTGAACAAAATAGCCCCGAACTTTGAAAAATCGGTAAAAATGTCAGTTGGAACTTGAAGATCGTCATCTTCAACTAAAAAATAAGAGAAGACAAAATTAGGCCAAAATATCATATCATTTAAAAATGTTACATATTCTCAAAAATGTGGAAAATAGACCGGAGCTCAAAAAAGCTGCAAAAATGTCCGTTGGAACCGGGAGATAACCATCTTCAACTGGAATATAAAAGAAGAAAAAATCAGGCTTAAAATCATATCATTTAATATAAAGATCGCCATCTTCAACTAGATAATAAGAGAAGACAAATTTAGGTTATAAAAATCTTATGAATTAATAAAAAGATATATATCTTACATAAAATGTAGAAAATAGCACCAAGCGCACAAAGTGATATATAAAAATCTTATCAGTTGAAGATGGCGATATCCCGGTTACAACAAACATTTTTATAAATGAATATGGTGATTTTCCAGTTCTGACTTTTGTTTCTCTTATATTTCAGTTGAAGATGCCGGTTTCCTGGTTTCAACGGACATTTTGACCCATTTTTCTTCTCTAATATCATTTAATAAAACGATACATATCTTCCAGAATATGTGAAGAATAGTCCGAAGTTCGAAAAATCCGCAAAACGGTCCGCAGGAACCGGAAGATAGCCATCTTCAATCGAAATATAAGAGAAGACAAAATATGGCCAAAAATCATATCATTTAATAAAAAGATCGTCATCATCAACTAGAAAATAAGAGAAGACAAAATTAGGCAAAAAATCATATCAATTAATATCAACTTCCTTATCTTTAAGAAAATATAGTAAATAGCCCCGATCTCAGAAAAATATGCAAAAATTTCCTTTGAAACCGAGAGATTACCATCTTCAACCAAAAAATAAGAGAAGACATAAATAGACTATAAAAATAATATCATTTAATATAAGGATCAATATCTTACAGAAAATGTAGAAAATTGCTCGGACTCAGAAAAATCCACAAAAATGTCCCTTAGAATAGGAGATCGCCATCTTTAACGAAAAAATAAGGGAATATCATTTAATAAAAAGATACATATTTTCTAGAAAATATAGAAAAATAGCACCGAGCTTAGAAAAATCTAAAAAATGTCCATTGGACTAAGGAGATCGCCATCTTTAACTGAAAATAAGATAAGACAAACTTAGCTATAAAAATCATACCATTTAATAAAAAGATACATATCTTCCATAAAATTTAGAAAATAGCCCCGAGATCAGAAAAATCTGCAAAAATTCTATTGGAAACGAGATATCACTATCTTCGACTAAAAAATAAGAGAAGACAAACTTAGTCTATAAAAATCATATCATTTAATAAAATGAACAACATCTTCAATAAACTGTAGAAAATATTCCCGAACTCGGAAAAATCTACTAAAATATCTGTTGGAACAGGCAGTTCGTCATCTTCAAATAAAAAAATAAGAGAAAACAAAATTAGGCCAAAAATCACATAATTTAATAAAAATATCCACAACTTCCCGAAAATGTAGAAAAATAGTTTCGAGCTCAGAAAATTCGAAAAGATTTCTGTTGGAGCCGGAAGATCGCCATGTTCAACTTAAAATAAGAGAAGACAAACTTTTGGCTAAAAATCATATCATTTAATTAAAAAATCCATATCTTCAATAAAATCTAGAAAATAGCCCCGAGATAAAAAAAACTGCAAAAGTATCTGTCGGAAGATCTTCATCATCAACTGAAAAATAAGAAAAGACAAAATTTGGATATAAAGATCATATCATTTAATCTAAAGATCTATATCTTACAGAAAATATAGAAAATAGCCCGGAGCTAAGAAAAATCTACAAAAATGTCTGTTAGAACCAGGAGATCGCCATATTCATTTGAAAAATAAGAGAAGATAAAATTAGGCCAAAAATCGCATCATTCAATAAAAAGATCCATATCATCCTTAAAATGTAGAAAATAGCCTCATGGTCAGAAAAATCCGCCAATTTGTCCGTCCGAACCGGGAATTTGCCATTTTCAACTGAAAAATAAGAGAAGACAAACTTAGTCTATAAAAATCATATCATTTAATTAAAAGATCCTTATCTTCAAAAAATTATAGAACACAGCCCCGAGCTGAGAAAATCTGCAAAAATGTCTGTTGGAACCGAGAGATCGCCATTTTCAACTGAAAAATAAGAGAAGACAATTTAGGCTATAAAAATCATATCATTTAATATAAATATTCATAACTTTAACTAAAAAATACGCAAAATGTCAGTTAGGATCGGGAGATCCACATCTTCAACTGAAAAATAAGAGAAGATAAAATTAAACCAAAAAGTCATATCATTTAATAAAAAGATATATATCTTCCTAAAAATGTATAAATTAGCTATGCACTCAGAAAAATTCGCAAAAATGTCTGTTGGAACTGGGAGATGGCCATTTTCACCTAAAAGTAGCAGAAGACAAAATTAGGCCATAAAAATCATATCATTTAATAAAATGATCCATATCTTTAATAAAACCTAGAAAATAGCCCGCGCTAAGAAAAATCCACAAAAATTTTCGTTGGAATCAGGAGATCGACATATTCAACTTAAAAATAAGAGAAGACAAAATTAGGCCATAAAAACCATATCATTTAATATAAAGATCCATATCTTCAATAAAATGTATAAAATAGCTCGGAACACCGAAAAATCCCAAAAATATCTGTTGGAACATGGAGATCGCTATTTTCAACTGAAAAATAAGAGAAGAGAAAATTTGGCCTTAAAAATCATATCATTTAAAATAAATATCCATATTTTCTAAAAAATGTCGAAAATAGCCCATATCTTTGAAAAATACGCAAAAATATCTATTGAAACCAGTAGATCGCCATCTGCAATATGAAATAAGAGAAGACAAAATTTGGCCAAAAATCACATCATTTAATAAAACGATCCTTATCTTCCAGAAAATGTGGAAATTAGATTGGTGCTGAGAAAAATCTGCAAAAATGCAAGTTGAAATCGGGAGATCACCATCTCCAACTGAAAAATTAGAGAAGACAAAATTATGCCAAAAATCATATCATTTAATAAAAAGATCTATCTTTCAGAAAATGCAAAAAATAACCACGAGCTTAGAAAAATCACAAAAATGTCCATTGGAACCGGGAGATCACCATCTTCAACTTAAAATAAGAGAAGGCAAAATTAGGCTATAAAAATCCTATCATTTAATATTAAGATAATATCTTACAGAAAATTTAAAAAATGGCCCGGAGTTCAGGAAAATCATCAAAATTGTTCGCTGGAACCGGGAGATCACAATCTTCAACTGAAAAAAGATAAGACAAAATTAGACCAAAATGTCATATCATTTAGTCAAAAGATCCATATCTTCCAAAAATGTAGACAAATAATCCCGAGCTAAGAAAAATCCGCAAAAACGTCCGTTGGAACATGGAGATCGCGATCTTCAACTGCAAAAAAAATAAGAGAAGACAAACATATGCTATAAAAATCATATAATTTAATGAAAAGATCCATTTCTTACATAAAATGTAGAAAATATCCCCGATCTAAAAAAATCTGAAAAATGTTCGTTGGAACCGAGAGATCGCTATCTTCAATTGAAAAATAAGAGAAGACAAAATTATACCAAAAATCATATTATTTAATAAAAAGTTCCATGTCTTTTGGAAAATGTAGAAAATAGTCTCGCGGCTAGAAAAATCTGCAAAAATGTCCGTTGGAACCGGGAGATTGTCATTTTCGACTGAAAAATAAGAGAAGACAAACTTAACCTACAAATAACATTCATTTAATAAAAAGATACATAAAATGTTGGTTGGAACCGGGAGATCGTCATCTTCAACTTAAAAAATAAGAGAATACAAATTAAGGCTATAATAATCATATCATTTAATAAAAAGATCTGTGTCTCCAATAAAATGTTGAAAATAGCTCCGAGCTTAGAAAAATTCCTAAAATGTCTGTTGGAACTGGAAAATCACCATATTCAACTGAAAAATAATAAATAACAAAATTAGGCTTTAAAAATCATAAGATTTAATATTAATATTCATATCTTACAAAAATGTAGAAAATAGTGCAGAGCTCAGAAAAATCCGCAAAACGTCCGTTGAAACCGAAAAATCACCATCTTCAACAAAAAATAAGAGAATACAAATTAGGCCAAAAAATCATATCATTCAATAAAAATATCCATATCTTCGGGAAAATGAAGAAAAATAGCCTCGAACTCAGAAAAATCCGTAAAAATGTACGTTGGAATCGAAAGATCGCCATCTTCACCTGAAAAATAAGAGAAGACAAAATTAGACTACAAAAAGCATATCATTTGATAAAAATGTCCATATATTCAAGAAAATGAAGAAAATAAAACCGAGCTAAGAAAAATCAGCAAAAATGTCCATTGTAGCAGAGAGATCGCCATCTTCAACTGAAAAATAAAGGAAGACAAATTAGGTTATAAAAATCCTATAATTTAATATAAAGATACATATCTTACAGAAAATATAGAAAATATCACATAGACCAGAAAATTTCGCAAATATATCTGTTGGAACCGGGAGATCGCCATATTTAACTAAAAAATAAGAGAAGACAAACTTAGTCTATAAAAATCATATCATTTAATAAAAAGAAACACATCTTCCATAAAAATTAGAAATAGAAATGTGATTGGGCCGGCATTCGAGATAATTCGATCGACAAATGATTATAGCCCGCAAGGCCCACCTCAGAAGCCCGATATCGACTCAGTCAAAACCCAATAGTCAGTCGACCGTTGAGTCCACTTCACTCGAAAATGGGATTAAAGGTGGGCTCATGAATCTTGGGGACGTGCACAACATTTATTCCTATTAATGGGAGAGGATCGTGGCCCTATTATGGGTGACTGTTATCACCCCAACGTCTCCAAATGGACCATGAACATCTATAAATAGGGAAAAGGGTCCCATTTCCAAGGTACAAGGTCTAAGACATATAACTCTACTTTCTCAGCTTATACTTCTTATACATTTGAGCTTGCGCCGCCAGTCCTGAGACGAACCTCCGTGGGTCGATCTTAGCTGCACCAAGCTCCCACCCTCCATTAAGTTCCATTCTAACTTAAGCATCGGATGGGATTTGGATCGAAACCCAGATCCGACCCCCTAACGAGTCCCTGTGGTGCAGATCGACGGTCATCATCCAATGTTGAAGGTCGACATTGAGCTTCCAAGCCTCGAATGATCGATGTAACTACCGCTCAAAGGTCGATCGAATGTCGCATCATCTTCAACTACCATCACTCGACCCTGGTTCTTCCAACCAAGGGTCCCACTCTAACTGCCAACGAGGCTCTGACTTAGCATCTTGAGTCTACGTCAGCTTGACAATTGTCTCGGTCAATTTTGGCCTTAACTGTTTGGCCTGTGGGAAAATGTTAACCAACTTGACTTCCAAAACAATCCAGAAGCTATGACAGCTGGGCCCAGTAACGCTGGACCGATCGAATGTCCGAATGAGAAGCCGAGAGCGAACATCGTCCTGGTGGAAGACGTCGCAGACTCCAAAATACCACCACCATGACCAGTTGAGGCCCCAAAGGAGCCTGGGGTGACCCGAAAGGAGTTCACCCAGTTCACCGAGCAAGTCGATAGGAGCCTAGGTGCATTGTCTACTTTAATATGCCAAAATATGGGGAGCCCATCCCCCGTAAATGAGCCGTTGCTGCCTCCAAACCCGACCTGACACCAACCAAGGGCTCGGCTTTCCTCCGAGATCTGGGGGACCCAAGGGTAGATCAACTGGAGATTGCCCTCCATAATTCGACCCACTGGCCCACCAATACAACTGAGCGGGGGTCAATAATCGAGCTTTTCGTTCTCCAGAGAGAACCTACCCCCTCCAATTACCGGACAACAACCCGCAGCATCCTAGATCAGGTAATGTACAGGGCTCTCCCAGGATATAACCCACTGAACCCTACAGGTTGATTAGTGAGGAGGGAGAAGATCTCGAACCGATCCTCGGGAGCCAACTTCGCACAACCTGGAGCGGGATAATCCTTACTGGTCCAATTTGCGATTTGGAAGACCCCTCTGAAAGAGAATATCATCTCTGCTCCTCCTCTTCCCAGGTTCAAGCTACATGCTCTACCAGCTCATGATGGCAGATGCAACCTATGGTCGCACATTCATAAGTATTTGAATGTCATGCTGCTTCACAGGACCGACGAGCCATACCTTTGTAGATCTTTCCATGCTACCTTGTTCAAGAGGTCGAAAAGCTGGTACGAAGGGCTATCCCACAGCTACATCGGCTCGTTCGACGAACTGGCAGAAATATTCTTCAAACAATTCGTCGCAAGATGACGTCCTAAGAAGAGGTCGTCACACCTCTTCTCGCTCAAACAGAACGAGAATGAGTCGATCCGAGCCTTTGTCCAGAGATTCAACGATGAGAGGCTCGATGTAGAAGAGACAACAGACGTGACTGTTATAGCAGCACTCATCCAGGCGATCTGAAACAAGCACCTGAGGAGGGCTCTTCACCAGTTTCCCCTAACACAGTCACAGAAATGCTCAACATAACGGATCGGTTCACTTCCTCGGAGGAGACAGAAGAACCCGTCGGAGCTAATACGAATAGCACCCCCTCCTGCCATGGAGACACAAGGCAAGAGAAACCAGTCTTGGGAACTCCCGCTAGGAGTCTCGAAATAAGAGGCACAGGGAAAGGAGTCCTTGAAGCAAGGAGCGTCCTGCCCACGCCAAGCCAACTACTCCTAAGGCGACAGTCCATGTGTATGCCCCACGAGAGAAACTGATTCAATAGATGGCTAAGAAGGGCAAATATGAGAAGAGGAACGACTTCAAATTCTACAAATATCACGAAGACAACGGGCATGATACCAACAGCTGTTGGACTCTCAAAAAAGAGATCGACGCCCTATTCAAGCGAGGACACCCCAAGAACCTGACAAATGATCCACCTAGCCAGGAGGGATCCTCAAAGCAGAATGGCAAGATGACGGGATTACATGTCACTAAGGTGATCGACTAGCAAACCATCTAAACTTGAGGCAAATAAAAGAGGTGTTAGACAACAACATCTCTGACGAAATCTAGAAACATTTGTATGTCATTGTCACTCTTTTTTCAAATAAAGCATGTCTCTTTTATGAAATAAAGTTTTCCTTCCTTAAAGCCCTCTTAAATTTTACAGAAGCTATCCCATTAAAACTCCCCTTGAAACGGATCTGATCCTCAGGAAGTCTTTGGTAAACAAAACTTATGTTGATGCTAATGAATCTCCTAAGCGAGTATCAGTCGTAAGTCGAAGGGGCCACCCCTTTACCACTGAACGACTCTCCTAAGCGAGCATCAGACGTAAGTCGAAGGGGACACCCCTTTGCCACTGAACGACTCTCCTAATCAAGTGTCAGACGTAAGTCGAAAGGGCCACCGCTTCGCCACTGAACGACTCTCCTAAACGAGCGTCAGCCGTAAGTCGAAAGGGCTACCCCTTCGCCACTGAACGACTCTCCTAAATGAGCGACAGCCGTAAGTCGAAGGGACCACCCCTTCGCCACTGAACAACTGTCACGCCCCGCTTTCCATTATGCTTGGGAGCAAGAATGCGAACAGGTCCGCATGTGCAAGCAAGGAAGAGGTACTTTTGTTTTTCTTTCCTCCTTGACTTAACCACAATAAGCATCTGTGTGAAACCCCACAGGTTCTTGCTTGCATATTCAAAACAACACAGAAAATCATTTATTATTTATTACAATCTCAATCGTCTCAAAAAGGATTACAACAATAAGGAAAGGAAGAGATGCCTTATGGCCCATACAATATGGAATACACAAATCATATACAAAGGAAACTATAAGGAGATGCAGCCTGAGAGTATCATCCTGGAAGATCCTGCCTCTAGTGTTTCACACTACTCTGGAACTAGGATCTACAAAAAAGCCCTCAGAACCTGACAGACATTGCATTAAAACACAAATACAATGCCCGTAAGTGAGGGTTACTCATGTAGGTTTCCAAGCATCAATCTCATTTAATTAATTAAAAATAACTTAGCAGGGTAATAACATTGTCTACTAACAGGATAAAGGCATATATGAGCATAGTATGGTGAAGTGAACATAGCAAAGTGTAATGTATGTAGCAAAGTGAGGTGAACATGGCAAAGTGTAGTATACAGAGTAAAGTGCAGTGAGCATGGAAAAAATATGTATGAGCATGGTAAGAGCGTAGCTAACAGTTTACACAATTTATGATAGCAATAAAAGAAAGTAAAGAGAGTGCCAATCAATACTTAATCTAGTGACAAGTCTAATGTCTGACGGCGGAAGAAACTACAATTACATCCAAACCAATGGAAGCTAACCGTGGTTTTGTACTTACCGACCCCATCCAGGCGACGGTCAAATTTACCGGTGGGGTGAAATCCAGTATTCCAGCCTCTACTACAATGGACTACCCCACCCAAAAGTGTCAGTGTGTAACTGTACAATTCAATGATTGCCACACAACCAATATTATGTAAATGCCGCCAAGGGCCCAATATTCCGTATAAGCCTCGAGGGCCTAATATCCGTATATGCCCCGAGGGCCCAATATTCGTATATGCCCCAAGGGCCCAATATTACATTTCATTGGAGCAGACCACCCCAAAGATGGTGTTGCACAAATAATGGTACAATATG
Source organism: Scilla litardierei (assembly GCA_030789695.1). Classification (NCBI taxonomy): domain Eukaryota; kingdom Viridiplantae; phylum Streptophyta; class Magnoliopsida; order Asparagales; family Asparagaceae; genus Scilla; species Scilla litardierei. Next base: position 56,159 of record JAULAV010008482.1, read on the forward strand.
TAAAAAGAGTATTTTATGAACATTTAGACAGGGTTAACATGAACATTAAGCTATTACCATTACAATGATCTATTACCAACATGAAACTCAATTATCATTAACAAACCATCACCATTAATAAACTAACAATTTGGTGAACAAGTTAACAACATCATTAATCTCATGAATATTAAACTAAATCATCATGCAAGTTTATTTTAACGGTGTCTATTCTCATTGGTTTATTAGAATAAACTTATTCTAATAAGTAACAATTGGGACGTGCAAGGATACGAAGATGTCGCTCACCACAAACTGAATGTTATGTTAAAGAATGCACAATAATGAATATAAATGCTTTTTGTTAATTAACATTAGTATTAACAATTAACATTAATAAATTTATGTAACAAATTTCTTGCCACTAATCAATTACGAAGTGGACCTGCATGTTACTATTAACAATGTAGTTAAGGAGAATGTGATGACACAAGCCTTAACACAAAAATACATACTATTAATTAGCATAGCTACATTCATATTAATAGTAAGTATTATTAATACTAAGCTGCTATATGTTGACATGAAAACACTGTTGTGCACATATTATTATGTCACATGAATATTAAATTTTGTTAATACGTTAGTTAACAGGTAATCATGTTATGATTAGTTATACCATGGTACAAATAATCCTAGGCATTGGATGATATTCATTACTGTTAATAACAGTACTAACATTACTAAATTTAAATGATTACTTTAGGGATATTAGCATGAAATGTTTATTAGACTGTTGAAACCTTGTATGACATTTGTTTA
>JAULAV010008483.1:0-92666 GCA_030789695.1 Scilla litardierei
CATCCGGCATTTTCAGTACCCGTAGTTGGTACCGTTGAAATGAGGAGGCCTAGTTGAGGAGTGTCCTTCAATCACTGAAGAGGCTCATTCACGACTCTTGAAGGTGCTGTAGTCGGAAGGTGGTCGAACGGTCTTGTTGTCGTCGTTTTTCATAGCTATGAACTTGGCTCTGATACCAAATGTAATGCCCTGAAAGCTACTGCACAAGCACTAGAGGGGGGGATGGTGAATAGTACTTTAAAAATAATCAAGAGTCTAATTCCTAATTATCGTGCATTCACAAACAACAATGCGTAATTAATAAGTACAACAAGATAAACACAACGCAAACAAACGATGTAATGGGTTCGGATCCACCCAAGTCTCCCCGACTTGTTCCCGGTGATCCTACGTCTCAGACACCCGGATCCCTTCCGGCTACTTGAGTTAGAATCCACTAACTCAAGGTTCCCCTAAACAACTTCTTGTAGAAACTGCTACAAGATCAAACAATACAATGAACGAATTGTGACTCCCACAAACCGGGATCACAAACTTCTCTCACAACCAGAGAGGTAAACTTATAATAAATAGTTTAATTGAAATAAATAGAACTCACCACAAATTCATATGCCTTGAGATACTTACGAATTAGGGCAAGGAAGGAAGATGAGAAAGAGTAAGCACGAAACCCTAGCAACGATGAGCAGCGTGAGAATGGCTAGGACGATGGTGATGATCGTGATTTGATCCTTCAGCAATATGAACACACACCGTTGAAAATCTCCTTGAGAAATTAGGTCACGAAGAGAAGAGCGAGAGATTTTTGAGAGAGAGAGAGAGAAAGCCTTGGAAATTCAAAAAACGAATGATAGAAAATTAGATCTGAAATCCCTCTGATAATAGACAAATTTTCTTGTTTGAAACGAATCAAACACGTATGGAAAGAATCAAAACAGATCAAGAAAAGTCGTGGAAATAAAATCTCCAACGGCTGGAAAATTAAAGCAGCTTAATCGGTCTAAGAAGGATCACTGACCAATTAGTTTGAGAATTAGTCGGTCGGTGAACCTTCTTGGACCGACTAGAAGGTTGACAAAGAATATAATGAAATAAGGAGGGAAACTAGTCGGTCTAAGAAGAAACACTAACCGACTAGTTGGACAACTAGTCGGTCGGTGAGCCTTCTTGGACCGACTAATTGGTCAACAGTAAGTATGCCAAAATACACAAGGATGACTAGTCGGTTCAAGAAGGATTTCCAACCGATTAGATCGTCGTCTAGTCGGTTGGTCCTTCTACTTGAACCAACTAAGATGCACAGAAAGTCATGAAACGACGCGATAAGCTAAGGAAAGACTTTCTAGCGACTTCTAAGGCAATCATAGAGATAAGCTAGGATAGAAGTAAGGATAACTAGGCAAGTACTACTCAAGACTTAACATTCAATGAAATGAAGTTAGAAGACCAAATAAATAACACGAGAAACCTTCTTCAAAGATTCAACATGGAGAATCTGAATCCCTTGACTTCATTAATAACTCCTTGAGCTTCAACGAAGCTTCAGGCACAACGATCACGCGCTCTAAGAAAGTCTTGGGACGTCGCTTGAGATCTACAAAGTAATTTGGCGACGATCTCTATAACTGCGCTCAAGGAGAATTAGTACCCAATATTTATGTTTGTTCATCATCAAAACCAAATCAGGGGAATCAATACTCAACACCCCTTGCACGTTTTCACATCAATATTTAAGAACTTTGCCTCCAAAATCTTCTCAAAATCTCATCTCAGCCATTCATTCCCTATGATTTAATCTCCGCCGTCTTTTATCTTGTCCTAGTCAACTCTAGAATTCAAAAATCGCTGTCAAATGTATAATAGATAACTCAGGTTTTAGGACAAGTAGCAAATTTTTGATATAATATACATCAGTACTATGATGAGTGATAGTATTATTATGAGTGATAACATTATATAATATCATATTCAATTAATTTAACATATTATTTATTTAGATGAAAGAGATATATGGAAACTACTACATGTTGTGTGGATCAGAGGAGGAGGGCGAGCGTTGGGTTCATTGACGACGGAATCGGGATCGTCGGAAGATCGTCAGAGCTCAAGAAGTCATCGGGGCTTTGTTGGAGCATTTCGTCAAACATCGGGTAGGCGGCTCAGGAAAGTTGGAAGATGGCTTGCCATGGGGAGGGGACAGGGGGTCACACCGGAGGTTGCCGAGAAGAGGAGTCGTCGGTCGGAGCTGGGTTGTCGCCGGCCAGAGGTGGGAGGAGGCGGTGGCGGTTGTAGGGTTGAAGGAGGTCGGGGTTAATGGCAGCGAGGTCGTAGGCCTGAAGCGTGGGAAGATGGAGTTGCCATAGGATTTGATGGGTTTGGTAAGAGAGGGGAGGTTTGTTGGCAGCTGTGAAGTGAGGGGTTAGGGTTTTATTCTCTTTTTAATCTATTTGGTAGGTGCTAATTGCTAAGGGAATGAAAGGAAAGAACAAGGATATAATTGCAATTAATATTAGTGATTCATTCTCATTAAGATGGGTAAAAGTCTCCTAGATCCATATGGAAGGAGATTTGAATTGGTACAAGAATTATGGAGGAAATGATCGGAAGATTTGATTCGATTTCATAATAATCAATGGGAGATTAATGGGATTCAATTACTTGCCAAAAGAATAGATTTTTATTTGTTTTAAAAACTTTTTTAGGAGATTAATTGTTAAGGATATTAAGGAAGTTTTGAATTAGAACAATTATTAAGGAGAGAATAAAGGGATTTCGTGACAGGAAAAACTTCACATTTAGCTATAGGTTTTATTAGGATTAAATTAGGAAATTATTTGAAAGTTTAAAATTTGAAATGAAAATTTAAAATTTTGGATTTTGAAAGTTTGAATTTAAAATAAAATTATAATATATTTATGGTTAGCTAACTTAACATAAGAATAAAAATCATATTGTTGTAACAAAGTAGTAATAATAATAGGCATAATATTATAACACTGGACTCCATCGTAGTTACAAACCCTGGTCGTTACATCCCACACACCTTATAAAAATTTCGTCCTAGGAATTTAGTAAAACTAATGGGGAGTTGTAATGACCGCAAGAATCAAATGAGTTTTAAGACATGCAATGATGGGCAGGATTCAAGGAATGAAATATGATGACATGGCCGGAATGGTGGGAAGCACAGTGAATCGAAAACAAGGAAAATCCAAAGGTGAATATGACGAGGAAAATGGGTTAGTGAATCAACTGGTCATCAACATAGGAATGAAGATGACATCATGATAAAATAGAACTCATTGGGTCAACTAATGACTAGGAACCCTAAGACTAGGATTTTCTAATGAACAAGGCTGGGATAGAGAATTCAAGGAAAGGTGTTCTTAATGATCAAGATTGTATCTTACCTAGTTATTTTAAAGTATTTTGCATGTGCATGACCTGCACAGGCCACCACTAAAACCTGTAACACCCGCTTCTCATTATGCTTGGGAGCGAGGATGCGAGAGTGTCCACATGTGCAAGTAAGTATGAGGTAAATTTATTTTTCTTTCCTCCTTGACTTAAACACAGTAAGCGTCTGTATGAGACCCCGTAGGTTCTTGCCTGCATACTCAAAATAACACAGATAATCATTTATTATTTATTACAGCCTCAATTGTCTTAAAAAGGATTACACCAATAAGGAAAGGAAGAGAGGCCTTATGGCCCATACAACATGGAATACACAAATCATATACCAAGGAAACTATAAGGAGATGCAGTCTTAGAGTATCATCCTGGAATAATCCTGCCTTTAGTGGTTCACGCTACTCTGAAACCAGGATGTGCAAAACTGCCCTTAGAACCTGACAGACATTGTATTAAAAAACAAATATAATGCCCGTCAGTGAGGGTTACTCATGTAGATTCCCAAACATCAATCTCATTTAATTAATTAAAAAGAATTTAGCTGGGTAATAACATTGTCTACTAACAGGAAAAAGGCATATAAGCATAGTATGGTGAAGTGAACATAACAAAGTGTAATGTACGTAGCAAAGTGAGGTGAACCTGGCAAAGTGTAGTGTACAGAGTAAAGTGCAGTGAGCATGACAAATATATGTATTAGCATGGTAAGAGAGTAGCTAATAATTTACACAATTTATGGTAGCAATACCAGAAAGTAAAGAGAGTGACAATCAATGCTTAATCTAGTGACAAGTCCAATGTCTGAGGGCAGAAGAAACTACAATTACACCCAAACCAACGAATGCTACCAATGGTTCTGTACTTACCGACCCCATCCAAGCAACGGTCAAATTTACCAGTGGGGTGAAATCCAGCATTCCGACCTCTACTACAATGGACTACCACACCTAAAAGTATTAGTGTGTAACTGTACAATTCAATGTATGGCACATGGCCAATATTCTGTAAATGCCCCCAAGGGCCCAATATTCCGTATATGCCCCGATGGCCCAATATCCGTATATGCCCAATATTACATTTTATTAGAGCAGACCACCCCAAAGATGGTGTTGCACAAATAATGGTACAATATGCAAAAAGAGTATTTTTAAGAAAATTTAGACAAGGTTAACATGAACATTAAGCTATTACCATTAACAATGAGCTATTACCAACATAAAACTCAATTATCATTAACAAACCATCACCATTAATAAACTAACAACAATTTGGTGAACAAGTTAACAACATCATAAATCTCATGAATATTAAACTAAATCATCATACCAGTTTATTTTAAGGGTGTTTATTCTCATAGGTTTATTAGAATAAATGTACTCTAATAAGTAACGATTGGGACGTGCAAGGATACGACGATGTCGCTCAACACAAACTGAATGTTATGTTAAAGAATGAACATTAATGAATATCAATGGTTTTTGTTAATTAACATTAGTATTAACAATTAACATTAATAAATTTATGTAGCAAATTTCTTGCCAATAATCAATTACGAAGTTGACTTGCATGTTACTATTAATTACATATTTAAGGAGAATGTGATGACACACGCCTTCACACAAAAATACATATTATTAATTAGTATAGCTGTAGTCATATTAATAGTAAGTATTATAAATACTAAGTTGCCGTATGTTGACCTGAAAACACTGTTGTGCATAGGTTATTATGCCACATGAATATTAAAATTTGTTAATACATTAGTTAACAGGTAATCATGTTATGATTAGTTATATCTGTCACAAATAATCCTAGGCATTCGATGATATTCATTACTGTTAATAACAGTACTAACATTACTAAATTTTAATGATTACTTTATGGGTATTAGCTTGAACTGTTTATAAGATTGTTGAAACCTTTTATGACATTGAATAACATTGGCACATGAGAGTGGAATAACGGGGTAAACAATTTTGAAAACAAAAGAATAATAATTGCAAGTTCTCTTATGCAACATAATAACTCAGGTTTTAGGACAAGTAGCGAATTTTTGATACAATATACGTCAGTACTAGGATGAGTAAAAGTATTATTATGAGTGATAACATTATATAATATCAGATTCAATTAATCTAACATATTATTTATTTAGATGAAATAGATGTAGGGAACCTACTACATGTTGTGTGGATCAGAGGAGGAGGGCGAGTGTTGGGTTCACCGGCGACGGATCGGAATCGTCGGAAGATTGCCGGAGCTCGAGAAGTCATCAGGGCTTCGTTGAGGCATTTCGTCAAACACCGGGTAGGCGACTCATGAAAGTCGAAAGTTGGAAGATGGCTCACCATGGGGAGGGGACAGGGGGTCTCACCGGAGGTTGCCGGAGAAGAGGATTCGTCGGCCGGAGCTGGGTTGTCGCCTGCCGGAGCTGGCGGTGGCAGTTGTAGGGTTGAAGGAGGTCGGGGTTGATGACTGGGAGGTCAGAGGCCTGGAGATTGGGAAGATGGACTTGATGTAGGATTTGATGGGTTTGGTAAGAGAGGGGCTAAAGGTTTGTTGGCAGCTGTGAAGTGAGGGGTTAGGGTTTTATTCTCTTTTTAATCTATTTGGTATGTGCTAATTGCTAAGGGAATGAAAGGAAAGAACAAGGATATAATTGCAATTAATATTAGTGATTCATTCTCATTAAGATAGGTAAAAGTCTCCTAGTTCCATATGGAAGAAGATTTGAATTGGTACAAGAATCATGGAGGAAATGATGGGAAGATTTGATTCAATTTCATAATAATTCAGGGGAGATTAATGGGATTCAATTACTTGCCAAAAGAATAGATTTTAATTTGTTTTAAAAAGTTTATTAGGAGATTAATAGTTAAGGATATTAAGGAAAGTTTGAATTAGAACAATTATTAAGGAGAGAATAAAGTGATTTAGTGATAGGGAAAACTTCCCATTTAGCTATAGGTTTTATTAGGATTAAATTAGGAATTTATTTGAAAGTTTAAAATTTGAAATGAAAATTTAAACATTTGGATTTTGAAAGTTTGAATTTAAAAGAAAATTATAATAGATTTATGGTTAGCTAACATTACATACAAATAAAAATCATATTGTCGTAACAAAGTAATAACAATAATAGGCATAACAAGATAACACAGAACTCCATCGTAGCTACAAACAATGGCCGTTACAACGACTCTCCTAAGCGAGCGCTAGCCATAAGTCAAAGGGACCACCCCTTCGCCACTGAACGACTCTCCTAAGCGAGCGTCAGCCGTAAGTTGAAGGGGACACCCCTTCATCACCGAACGACTCTCCTAAGAGAGCATCAGACGTAAGTCGAAGGGGCCACCCTTTCGCTGCTGAACGACTCTCCTAAGCGAGCATCAGCCGTAAGTCAAAGGGTCGCCCCTTTGCCCATGAACGACTCTCCTAAGCGAGCGGCAGCCGTAAGTCGAAAGGGCCACCCCTTCGCCACTGAACGACTCTCCTAAACGAGTGGCAGCCGTAAGTCGAAAGGGCCACCCCTTCCCCACTGAAAGACTCTCATAAACGAGTGTCTGTCGGAAGTCGAAAGGGCCACCCCTTCGCCACTGAACAACCCTCCTAAATGAGCGCCAGCCGTAAGTCGAAGGGACCACCCCTTTGCCACTAAACGACTGTTAACGCCCTGCTTCCCATTATGCTTGGAAGCGAGGATGTGAGCAGGTCCGCATGTGCAAGTAAGTAGAAAGTACTTTTGTTTTTCTTTCCTCCTTGAGTTAAACACAATAAGCGTCGGTGTGAAACCCTGCAGGTTCTTGCTTGCATACTCAAAACAACACAGAAAATCATTTATTATTTATTACAACCTCAATCGTCTCAAAAAGGGTTACACCAATAAGGAAAGGAAGAGAGGCCTTATGCCCCTTATAACATAGAATACACAAATCATATACAAAGGAAACTACAAGGAGATGCAATCTGAGAGTATCCCCCTGGAAGAATCCTGCCTCTAGTGGTTCACGCTACTCTGGAACTAGGATCTACAAAAATGCTCTCAGAACTTGACGGACATTGCATTAAAACACAAATACAATGCCTGTCAGTGAGGGTTACTCATGTGAGTTCCCAAGCATCAATCTCATTTAATTAATTAAAAAGAATTTAGCATGGTAATAACATTGTCTACTAACATGATAAAGGCATATGAGCATAGTATGGTGAAGTGAACATAGCAAATTGTAATGTACGCAAAGTGAGGTGAACCTGGCAAAGTGTAGTGTACAGAGTAAAGTGCAGTGAGCATGGCAAAGATATGTTTGATCTTAGTAAAAGCGTAGCTAACAGTTTACACAAATTATAGTAGCAATCACAGAAAGTAAAGAGAGTGCCAATTAATACTTAATCTAGTGACAAGTCCAATGTCCGGGACGGAAGAAACTACAATTACACCCAAACCAATGGAAGCTACTCGTGGTTCTGTACTTATCAAAAAATACGCAAAAATGTCCGTTGGAACCGAAAGATCGATTTTCAACTGAAAAATAAGAGAAGAAAACATTAGGATATAAAAATCCTATCATTTAATAAAAAGATCCATAACTTTCCGAAAATGTAGAAAATAGCCCGGATCTCAGAAAAATCCGCAAAAATGTTCGTTGAAACCGGGAGATTGTCATCTTCAACTGAGAAAATAAGAGAAGAAAAAATTCATCATAAAATCATATCATTTAATACAAAGATCCCTAACTTTCCAAAAATATAGAAAAATAGCCCCGAGCTCAGAAAAATCGACAAAATTTCCGTTGGAACCAGCAGATCGCCATCTTCACTGAATAATAAGAGAAGACAAAATTAAGTTATAAAAATCATATCATTTAATATAAAGATTCATATCAAACAGAAAATGTATAAAATAGCTCGAACCTTAGAAAAATCCGAAAAATGCACGTTAGAACCTGGAGATCACCAACTTCAACTGGAAAATAAAAGAAAATAAAATCAGGCTAAAATCAAATCATTAAATAAAAAGATATATATCTGCCATAAAATGTAGAAAATAGCACCAAGCTTAGAAAAATCCGCACAAATGTCCTTGGAACCAGGAGATCGCAATATTCAATTGAAAAAAGAGAAGAAAAAATTAGGCTAAAAATCATATCATTTAATAAAAAGATTATATCTTCCAGAAAATGTAGAAAAGAGCCCAAAGCTAAGAAAAATCTGCAAAACTGTCCGTTGGGACCGGGAGATCGTCATATTCAACTAAAAAAATATGAGAAGACAAAATTAGGCTACAAAAATATAGTCATTTAATAAAGAGATCCATATCTTTAATAAAATGTAGAAAATATCTTGGAGCTCAAAAAAATTTTCTAAAATGTTCCTTGGAATATGAGATCGACATCTTCAACTGAAAAATAAGAGAAGGAAAATAGAGGCCATAAAAATCATGCATTTAATATAAGATTATTATCTTTTGTACAAAATAGCATTGAGCTCAGAAAAATCCATAAAATGTCTGTTGGAACCGGGAGATTGCCATCTTCAACTAAAATATACGAGAAGACAAAATTAGGCTAAAATATCATATCATTTAATAAAATGATACATATCTTATAAAAAAGTGAAAGTAGCCCGGACCTCATAAAAATCCACAAAAAATGTCCGTTTGAACCGAGAGATCGCCATCAACTGGAATATTAGAGAAGATAACATTAGGCCAAAAAATCATATCGTTTAATAAAAAGATCGCCATCTTCAACTAGAAAATAAGAGAAGAAAATTTTAGGCAATAAAAATCTTATCAATCAATAAAACGATACATACGTTTTATAAATGTAGAAAATACCACCAAGCTCGGGAAATGATTTATAAAAATCTTATCAGTTGAACATGGCAATATTCTGGTTACAACAAACATTTTTATTGATGAAGGTGAGATTTCCCAGTGTCAAATTTTGTCTTTTCTTATATTTCAGTTGAAGATGACGATTTCTCGTTTTCAACGGATATTTTTTGGTGTAATTTTTTCTTCTCTGATATCTTTTAATAAAACGATCCATATAATCCAGAAAATGTGAAAAATAGATCAGAGATAAGGAAAAGCCGTAAAAATGTCCGTTGGATTCAGGAGATCGCCATATTCAACCGAAATATAAGGGAAGTCATATCATTTAATAAAAAAATCGCCATCGTCAACTGGAAAATAGGAGAAGACAAAATTAGGCAACAAAAATCATATCAATTAATATAAAGATCCTTATCTTCCAGAAAATATAGAAAATAGTCCCGAGCTCAGAAAAATACGCAAAAATTTCTGTTGGAAATGGGAGATCGCCATCTTCAACTGAAAAATAAGAGAAGACTAAATTAAGGCATAAAATCATATCATTTAATAAATGATCCATATCTTCAATAAACTGCAGAAAATAGTTCCGAGTTTAGACAAATCCGTAAAAATGGCCGTTGGAACTGGGAGATCGACATCTTCAACTGAAATATCAGAGAAGACAACATTAGATCAATTAATGTAAAGATTCATATCTTACAGAAAATTAAGAAAATATCACTGAGCTTAGAAAAATGTGCAAAAATATCGGTTGGAACCGGGCGATCTCCATCTTCAACGAAAAAAGCAAAGACAAAATTAGGCCAAAAAACAAAATTAGGCCAAAAAATCATATCATTTAATAAAAATATGTATAACTTCTCGAAATTGTAGTAAAATAGCACCGAGCTCAGAAAAAGCAGAAAAATATCTGTTGGAACTGGGAAATCGCCATCTTCAACTAAAAAAGAGAAGACAAAATTAGGCTATAAAAATCATATCATTTAATATAATAATCCATCTTCTAAAAAATTTAGAAAATAACACAAAGCTCAGAAAATCCGCACAAATGTCCGTTGGAAATGGAAGATCGACATCTTCAACGAAAAAAAGAGAAGACAAAATTAGGCCTAAAAATCATATCATTTTGATAAAAAGATCCATAACTTTCTGAAAATTAAAAATAGTCCCAAGCTTAGAAATATCCGCAAAAATGCACGTTGCAACTGGGAGATCACTATCTACAAGTGAAAAATAAGAGAAGACAAAATTAGGCTACAAAAATCATATCATTTAATAAAAAGAGTTGTATCTTCGATAAAATATAGAAAATAGCCCTGAGCTCAGAAAAAACAGTAAAATTGTCCATTAGAACCAAGAGATCGCCATCTTTAGCTGAAAAATAAGAGAAGACAAAATTAGGCTATAAATATCATATCATTTAATCTAAAGATACATATCTTACAAAAAATGTAGAAAATAGCCCGAAGCTTAGAAAAATCCTCAATAATGTCTGTTGGAACCGGGAGATTGCCATCTTCATCTAAAATATAAGAAGATAAAATTAGGCCAAAAATCAAATTATTTAATAAATGATCCATATCTTTCCAAAAATGTTGAAAATAGCCTCTATGTCAACAAAAATCCTCAAAAATCTTCGTTGGAACCGTGAGAATGCCATCTTTATCTGAAAAATAAGACATGACAACATTAGGCCAAAAAATCATATCATTTAATAAAATGATCAATATCTTCTATAAAATGAAGAAAAATAGCCCCAAGCTAACAAAAATCAGTAAAATGTCCGTTGGAACCTGTAGATCGCAATATTCAATTGAAAAAATAAGAGAAAAAAACTTAGGATATAAAAATCATATCATTTAATAAAAAAATTCTTTCAATTGAAAAAATAAGAGAAAAAACTTAGGATATAAAAATCATATCATTTAATAAAAAAAATTCTTATCTTCTATAAAATGTAGAAAATAGCACCGAGCTTTGAAAAATCCGCAAAAATTTCCGTTGGAACCGAAAGATCGACATCTTCAACTAAAAAACAAAATTAATCCAAAAATCACATCATTTAATAAAAATATCCATATCTTCAAGGAAATTTAGAAAATAGCCCCGAGCTCAGAATAATTTGCAAAAATGTCTGTAGGAATGGGATATCGCCATCTTCAACTGAAAGATAGGAGAAGACAAATTTAGGCTAAAAATCATATCATTTAATAAAAAATCCATAACTTCCTGAAAATGTAGAAAAATAGTCGTTAGCGCAGAAAAATTTGCAAAAATGGCAGTTGGAACCAGAAGATCGCCATCTTCAACTAAAAAATAAGAGCAGACAAAATTAGGCTAAAAATCATATTAATTAATAAAAAGATTCTGTTTCGGGGTGTTTTCTCACCACGAATTGATAGTCTGGAGGTCAAGATGTCACGTGAGACGGAGACGACCTTCGGGGTCGATCGACGACACGTTCACTTGAGCAGGAAGGTGCGTATCCGTGCTTCGCTGCACCGAGGGGTAGCCTCGGTGGGACGATGACCTTCGGGATCGATCGAACAAATGGGCTCTGGCACGAGGGCGTTTGGTTCCGAGCGATGGGTCGCCGAAGGGACGCTTCGGCGGTGGTGACGTCTCATTCGATCTACAAGATGAAGAACTCGTCAAAGAGGTTAGACCTTGGTTCCGACCATTTCCCCTCCGATGCCAAATTTAGATCTAGTCTGAGGATGCTAAGCGGGATTGAGCTTGGCTCACGAAGAGACCAAGAACCGATCCTCGAGCTGAGCTATGGAGAAGAAATATGTAAGGTGGAAGAAGGTGTGGAGAAGTCGTATTGTCATACCTCCGTTGTGGATCTTGGAGATCCACCCCGCATGAGATGATGCCTCTCTTCCCTTCATATAGGCGAGTCCTTGCTCTGTTGTAATGGGACATGATGAGACCTTATGGCTGTCATTCATGGAGACGTGCAAATGGGGAAATGTTTGACCCCCACTAATTGCACCCGTTTGATGAGGGGATGAATGCCATTAAGGTGGGCCACGATTGGCGAGTGATGGCCATAAAGGTGGATGCCATAATTGGCAAGTGACGGCCATGAAGGTGGCTGCCATAATTGGCAAATGCTCACCTCGATTTGGGGAGCGATTTCCTCCACTACGAAAACTGGGCAGTCTTTTGGCCTTCGTCTTGGGTGGAGAAATGCAGCCCACATGTGGGCCAAAGCCCAAGGCTGTAGCAATTTGGTTGACTAGTTGTGGTTGACTGGGCTTCTCTGGACCGGGTCAAAATGGTTGTAACAATTGCCCACATCTTCCGAGCTCTACCATTGTTGAGGTTGAGGTCGGGAGATGTAGTATAAGGGAGGAGAAGTGGCTCCTTTTGTAAAATTGGCCCGACTTGCAGAGTCGGCAAGTGACAATAACTTATTGGTCCGGGATTCGTTCGGTGGCGAGGGGAGTTACCCCTCGACCTACGGCGGACGAAGGAGTGGGTCGGCCAGCTAAAGGAGTTGCCCCCAGCCTTACGAACGATCTTGTTCGTTCGGTGGCAAGGGGAGTTGTCCCTCGACTTACGACCGATGAAGGAGTGGGTCGGCCAGCTGGAGGAGTTGCTCCCAGCCTTACGACCGATCTTGTTCGTTCGGTGGCAAGGGGAGTTGCCCCTCGACTTACAGCCAACGAAGGAGTGGGTCGGCTAGTTGGGGGAGTTGCTCCCAACCTTACTACCGATCTTGTTCGTTCGCTGGCAAGGGCAGTTGCCCCTCGACTTACGGCCGACAAAGGAGTGATCAGCCTATTGGGAAAGTTGCCCTCAGCTTTATGGTCGATCTGTTCGTTCGGTGGCGAGGGGAGTGGCCCCTCGACTTACGGCCGACGAAGGAGTAATCGACCTGTTGGAGGAGTTGCCCTCAGCCTTACGGTCGATCTATTCGTTCGGTGGCAAGGGGAGTGGCCCCTCGACTTACGACTGATGAAGGGGTGATCGGCCTACTGGGAAAGTTACCCCCGGCCTTACCGTCGTTTTGTTTGTTCGGTGGCAAGGGGAGTGGCCCCTCGACTTACGGCCGACAAAGGGGTGATCGGTCTGTTGGGGAACTTGTCCCCAGCCTCATGGTTGATCTGTTCGTTCGGTGACAAGGGGGTGACCCCTCGACTTACGACCGACGAAGGGGGTGATCGGCCATCTAGGGGACTTGCCCCAGCCTTATGGTTGATCTGTTTGTTCGGTTGCAAGGGGAGTTGCCCCTCGACTTACAACCGACGAAGGGGTGATCGGCCTGCTAGGGGACTTGCCCCAGGCTTACGGTCGATCTGTTCGTTCAGTGGCAAGGGAAGTTGCCCCTCGACTTACGGCCGACGAAGGGGTGATCGGCCTGCTAGGGGACTTGCCCCTAGCCTTACGGTCGATCTGTTCGTTTGGTGGCAAGGGAAGTTGTCACTCGACTTACGGCTAACGAATGGTGATCATCCTGCTGGGGTGTTGCCCCAGCCTTACAGTCCATCTGTTCATTTGGTGTCGAGTGGAGTGGCCCCTCGACTTACGGCCAATGAAGGAGTGGTCGGCCTAATAGGGCAGTTGTCCCCAGCCTTACGGTCGATCTGTTCGTTCGGTGGCAAGGGGAGTTTCCTCTCGACTTACGGCCGATGAAGGGGTGATTGGCCTGCTGGGGGAGTTGCCCCCAGCCTTTCGATCGATCTGAACATTCAGTGGCAAAGGGAGTGGGTCATCGACTTAGGGCCGACGAATGGGTGATCGACCTGCTGGGGGAGTTGTCCCCAGCCTTACGGTCGGTCTGTTCATTCGGTGGTGAGGGAAGTAGCCCTCGACTTACGGTCGACAAAAGGGGTGATCGGCCTGCTAGGGGAGTTTCCCCCAGCCATACGGTTGATCTGTTCGTTCGGTGGCAAGGAGAGTTTTCCCTTGAAGTACGGCCGAAGAAGAGATGATCGACCTGCTGGGGAGTTGCCCCAGCCTTATGGTTGATCTGTTCGTTTGGTGGCAACGGGAGTGGCCCATCGACTTACGACTGACAAAGGGGTGATCGGCCTGCTGGAGGTGTTTCCCCAGCCTTACGGTCGATCTGTTCCTTCGGTGGCGAGGGGAGTGGCCCCTCGACTTACGGCCGACGAAGGGGGTGATCGGCCTGCTAGGGGAGTTTCCCCTAGCCTTACGGTCGATTGATTCAAGTTGAATATTGCATATTTAACCCCTCATCTAGCAATATTTTGTGTGTAAATCATGTTTAATTGGTCTCTAATATGTTCGTATATTGTGTATCATCATTCATTAGAGAAAACCAATGATTTGTGCAAAAAATCTGAATTTTACTGAGTATTTCTGCATTTTTATATTTTTCATGGCTTGGTCTCGATCTCACGATTCCAACGACTATTTATTTGTATTTTTCTGATATCTGTGCTAATTACTGTGAATTTTTGAATGCAGAATACCAATTAAATGGAGAAATACGCTCAAAATATGAGATATACGGTCGCCGCCCAATCACATGGAAACACGTGGCGAGATAACAACCATTCGATCAAGATCGGACGGCTAATCGCGCATGAACTCCACGCATCTCCACTTCGTCGACGCGGCTCAATCACGGCCGTGGATTACTGATCGAACGACCCATATTGATGTGAAAGGGCAGGCGACGTGGTCAACGCAGACCCGTCTGATCGGGATCCTACGGACGAAAAGGGCCTCGCAATTTGAAATGAGAACATCGAGAGCGCGCAAATCAGCGGACGGATCGTGTCGATTCGAATTCAAATTCGCAAACGCGACGACGTGGCCAGATCCTGAGGTACGATGTTGATCCAACGGCCAAAAATCATTCCGCTATTGGAAAGCTTAGCAGCGGAAATCATGGCGACATGGCGAGCTTGCAGCCAAACGATCAGGATCCAACGGACATGAGCGACTCCGACTTCGATTCGAAATACAAGCGGGCGCAAGCGGGCAGACCCGATAAGAGGGACACGTGGCTTCTTCAGGGCAAATCCCACCCAGATCGATGGTTGAGAGTAGCGGCGGCTCGCGGGTTCGGTTTCAAAAGCTTTTGGGTGCGGGTTTTGAACCCGATAAGCCCCCAAAACCCGCAATGCTATTATATAAGCGTATTCTAGGGTTTTTGGGGGTATTGTGGCGTATTTTGGAGCTTTTGAAGGGGCTACTGCGCGTATTCTTCTGAGAAAAGTTGATGATAAATTCCAGAGCATATTTTCCCTATTTCCAGAGAGTTTGGGTGCCTATCTTGGAGTTTTGGTGATAGATTCTTAAACTTATACTCCGTATTTGGTGCTTTTTCCTTGTATTTCGCTACTTGAACGATGTATTCTCTTATGAAATCTGATTTTTGTTGCACCATGAATAGCTAAACATCTTGTGCTATGGTTGTGATGTAATTAGGAGTATGTGATCGATGAATTTCATGTATTTAGCCTTATTATCATGTCAAAATTGCTCGTAACGTTGATTTCTACAACGTATTTGTTGGGTATTGCTTATTGTCGATATTATTTACGTTCCCTACGGTTAGGCCCTGATAAGACAAGCTAACCGTATATTTTATTTAATAGTTGAATTGTGTTATCTCAGGTCGACTTGCCCCGTGGATTCGACTCTGGACTCTCCAGGTACTACTTGCACGATCTCCTATGCTTGGGAGTATTAGCTCACACTATTTTGAGACAGGAACTTGCCTCGTCTCAAATGATGCGAGCGTTACTCCCAAGTGCAGGAGATCGAATAAGTAATATCCTGGTGAGTCCAGGTAACGAATCCACGGGACAACTGACCTGCAAAACCACGTCAGTTTGTAAAGAGTAATAATACGGTAAAACCAACCACCTAAAGATATGGAGATATGGTTTCAAGAGTTTCAAATAACAAAAGAAAATCCTACGATATTTACGATGACTCCGGTATGATTTCGTTAGGGTGTGTGCAATCAATGATTATTAATACCTTTTCTATAACTAAATGTTTCGTCCGGTCAGGGCACGAGAACGTCGAAAAATATGGCGATCAAGCGTATAAAAATGTGCCAAAGACTTAATCACGTATAACGTCAATTTCTTAAGGAAAATAAACACGCATCACGAATAAGTCCGTAAAGATCAGATTCGATTCAAGCATGCACACGTCTCCGTATAACATACCCAAACAAGATATATATAGAAATTGACAAAATACGCAATTATACAATTCAAATAGGGCGAAAAGATATCAAAATCAATGATTACGGCACCCTAAACGAGATGAATGTGCTACGGTTGTGACTTCATTAGGAGTTTATAATCGCTAAAAATATCATGTCTTTTAATATCACACAACGCTCCACCCGGTCAAGGCGTGAAGACGTCGAAAGATGAATCGATAAAAACTAGTCAAAATAGCCGTGTACGCATCACTAGCAACATTGATTTCATTAAACATTAAACACAATGATATGTCCTGATTAGAGAACATAGAGTAGCTAGCCTTATCAGGGCCTAGCCATAGGGAACATCAAAGATATCGACAATGAAGAATACCCAACAAATACGAAGTAGAAATCAACGTTACGAGCAATTTTAACATGATAATAAGGCTAAAGACATGAAATTTAGCGATCACATACTCCTAATTACATCACAACCATAGCACAAGGAGATTAGCTAATCATGGTGCAAGAAAATAGATGAATACATCGTTCAAGTATCGAAATACAATGAAAAAGCACCAAATACGGGGTATAAGTTCAAGAATTTATCACCAAATCTCCAAGATAGACACCAAACCTCCATGGAAATAAGAAGAATAGCCTCTGGAATTTATCAAAAATTTTCCCCGGAGAAATACGCACAGTAGCCTCCTCAAAAACCCCAAATTACGCCAGAATACGGAGCAAACCCCTAGAAATACCTTATATAATAGGCATTGCAGGTTTAATAAGCTTAACGGGTTCAAAACCAGCACCCAATTGCTTAAAACCCAAACCCACGAGCGCCTCAAACTACAGCCGTCCGATGCGTGCGGGATTAAACCGCACGCTGCCACGTGTTCGTCAATTTTCGTGCGTCCGCATCCGCTCTTCATGCATCCGAGTTCGATTCGTGATAAATACCGGCCGTAGGATCTTGATCAGGCGGCCTAGGAAGTGCTGCGTCGCCCGCCTTATTCGCTGATGACCGCTTCGAGATGGACCGTTGGATCGTGGAGCAGCGGTGACGATCTCGCCACGTCGCGTGCCCCGCTCTGCGATGTTCTTCTCGCGTGTAGGCCGTTGGATCGAGATCCAACGGCCGCTAATTGGCCGCGTCGACATCATCTTCACGCTGCTATTATCCGTTCGATCGAAATCGAACATTATACGAATTGCCGCGTCGCCCGCGAGTTAAATCCGTGCGGCTTCGATCAGCACCGCTGGATGCGGCGGGAATCCGCTGGATGTGTGCCACATATCAATCCCTGATTGGTCGGAGACCGTATTTCTCGTATTTTGAGTGTATTTCTTCATTAAATTGGTATTCGGCATTTAATAAATCACTGAAATTAGCACAGATCTCAGAAAAATACAAATAAATAGTCGTTGGAATCGTGAGATCGAGACCTTGCCATGAAAAATATAAAAATTGCAGAAATACTCAGCTAATTACTGTTCTTTGATCAAATAAGGTGATTTCTCTAATAAATGACGATATACAAAATACGAACGTATTAGAGACCAATAAAGCATCATATAAGCACAAAATAGGGCTAATTGGGGCGTTTAAAATGAAATATTCACCTCGAATCACACCCCCCAACTAGCTTTTTGCTAGTCCCTAGCAAAAAGAGCGATGAATACGGATGATTAGTAAAATAATAAACTCTATCAATCGCTTATGGCATGGCTCAATACTATGCTTTCCAACCTGATTTAGACCATCAATATACAAAATCCGTGCATAAGATCAATCACATGATATTTTCGCTAATTTTATTTGAATAAATAACATGCACGCATCGTTTTGCGCAAGCCAAAGTATAACACGTCGTTAAGTTCTAGGTTTCTCATTTCCAAGGAATTGGCATCTCAAAAAGATCGTTCAAATCATGGGTATTGAGGTTGCTTAGTGTATTCACCATTTCTTTTCTTTTATTAGTTACGCGTAACGCGCATAAAGCAACATTTGCGGAAAAATGTATAACTTGGATCGCTCCATCAAATGCGTAAGTTTCCTGTCAATGGCTCCCAAATCAGACGATAATAGGGCATTAGGCCAAAAAGGACCACTCGGAATGTACTACTCGAGCCAACCAAGTTATTTATTTAGTGAAACACTTATTTATTTCATTTTTTGCTATTTCTTCATTTTTTTCTCCTTTTTTTCTTTTTTTCGTAAGCAACTCAACACCCATTCTTCGAACAAAACATTAATAACAAATGCCAAATTCCTTTTCAACTTGAAGACTTTTCTAATAAATCGTGTATAATTAAGCTTTTTCATCACATTAGCATGCATGAAATAAATTCAAACTATTTCGAGATATTAATCATGGCAATTGAAAATTTTCATGAATAGCATATTAACGGTAATTCCATGAAGGAAAAATAATTCATTCAAGCCATAAACAATTTTTAGAACTCAATTAATGCATAATCATCTGCATTTGTGGTATAAGAAGGAGTTTAAAATGATGAGATTGGTGGTTCATTCTTTTCTTTTGCCTTGTTTTTGAAAAAAAAAATCCTAAGGTCTCATACACACCCCCCAACTAAAGATGGACATTGTCCTCAATGTCGAAGAGGGTACGATTTTATTCAAAGCAAGCATCCTAGAAAGCATATAAAAATCTACACTACTGGAAAGAACACACTGTGGTCAAATGGCGGATCACGAATCTTTGATGGTGGAGGAAGTTGTTCAATCTGTTCCTTGCGCTCCTCTGTAAGTATCATTCCTCCAAAAGATAAATTGGACCCCAGCAACACAACTCCAAGCATCTCTATAAGCTGTATACCAATGTCCTGCAAGAGATGAGTTATGTCAATCCAAATTAGTTTAAAATTCCTTTTAACAAAAATATTCCATATGTAGTCATCAAAATAAGTAAAATAAAATAAAGCTTGGTGATGACTACTACCTGAAAAATGTGCACTACGCTCGGTATGATGCTCATTCATTGGAGAGAGGGGTAAATGATTTTGGGAAAAAACTGGGGGAGGGAATGGTTCGGGCTACATAGCGATAATCTCTAAACCTATGTCCCTAGCTGTCTCCTCCTCCTGTTCATCCAAAACTGCTAGCTCGTCCTCTCTTTTGCACACACTTCCTGCCATGTCAATGTTTTCATTCGTGACTTCATCTTGGCATGGCTCGCTCGGTATACCTGTAATAGAAGATAAGCTCACATTAGATTCTGGAAATTGAATTTCAAAGGCATTAC
Source organism: Scilla litardierei (assembly GCA_030789695.1). NCBI lineage: Eukaryota > Viridiplantae > Streptophyta > Magnoliopsida > Asparagales > Asparagaceae > Scilla > Scilla litardierei. The sequence goes on from JAULAV010008483.1 coordinate 19,664, forward strand.
TTTCTTCTAAGCAAGTGGCAATCAGAATAAGATTTTCAATGGATTTCTGAATCTGCCGACTCCGAGCAAGGAAGTTCTCTTGGAATTGATGGGATGTAGCCTCCTGTGTCTGAATGAGCAATTGAACTTCCTCTTTCAAGTGTTGCAAAGGTACGTCTACGCTTTGCTCCCCTTGATCAAGGCTTGAAGGCTACGTTGAATCGCACTCTGAAGTCTCTTTCATGATTTCTTCATTCTCTTGTAAAGACTCCATGTAATTCCACGCCTCTGTCGGCGTCATGACTCCCAAGAATTCATGCAGCTGTGGCCGTAGTCCACCTAGGAAGGACTCCATAAGCTCTTTCTTTGTGTACCCATGCTGCGGATAGCTCGATATTATGTCTGTTAACCTCCTCCAGGCCTGAAAGAAAGTTTCACAATCACTCTGATTAAAACCAACAATCTTAAGCTTCTCCATCATATGTTTGTGTGCAATATCGTACTCTGCATCATACTCATTATTTGTGCGATAAAAATTCATGTATTCTATATACTCCATATCCCCCATTTTTTTGAAATTTTTTTTTATAAAGAGAAAACAAAAGAAAAAACTAATAAAAATCCTAAACTATAAGATGGAAGGATCTCACCGAATGTTCCGCCAAACGAACTGAAATCGTAGATCGCAATACCGTTATCCCCGGCAACGGCGCCAAAAACTTGCCTCGTCTCAAATGATGCGAGCGTTACTCCCAAGTGTAGGAGATCGAATAAGTAATATCATGGTGAGTCCAGGTATCGAATCCACGGGACAACTGACCTGTAAAACCACGTCAGTTTGTAAAGAGTAATAATACGGTAAGAACCAACCCCCTAAAGATATGGAGATATGGTTTCAAGAGTTTCAAATAACAAAAAAAATCCTACGATATTTACGATGACTCCGGTATGATTTCGTTAGGGTGTGTGCAATCAATGATTATTAATACCTTTTCTATAACTCAACGTTTCGTCCGGTCAGGGCACGAGAACGTCGAAAAATATGGCGATCAAGCGTATAAAAATGTGCCAAAGAATCAATCACGTATAACGTTAATTTCTTAAGGAAAATAAACACGCATCATGAATAAGTCCGCAAAGATCAGATTTGATTCAAGCATGCACACGTCTCCGTATAACATACCCAAACAAGATATATATAGAAATTGACAAAAATACGCAATTATACAATTCAAATAGGACGAAAAGATATCAAAATCAATGATTACGGCACCCTAAACGAGATGAATATGCTACGGTTGTTACTTCATTAGGAGTTTATAATCGTTGAAAATATCATGTCTTTTAATATCACACAACGCTCCACCCGGTCAAGGCATGAAGACGTCGGAAGATGAATCGATAAAAACTAGTCAAAATAGCCTTGTACGCATCACTAGCAACATTGATTTCATTAAACATTAAACGCAATGATATGTCCCGATTAGAGAACATAGAGTAGCTAGCCTTATCAGGGCCTAGCCATAAGGAACATCAAAGATATCGACAATGAAGAATACCCAACAAATACGAAGTAGAAATCAACGTTACGAGCAATTTTAACATGATAATAAGGCTAAAGACATGAAATTTAGCGATTACATACTCCTAATTACATCACAACCATAGCACAAGGAGATTAGCTAATCATGGTGCAAGAAAAATCAGATTTCATAGATGAATACATCATTCAAGTATCGAAATACAATGAAAAAGTACCAAATACGGGGTATAAGTTCAAGAATTTATCACCAAATCTCCAAGATAGACACCAAAACTCCCTAGAAATAAGAAGAATAGCCTCTGGAATTTATCAAAATTTTTCCCCAGAGAAATATGCACAGTAGCCTCCTCAAAAACCCCAAATTACGCCAGAATACGGAGCAAAACCCTAGAAATACTTTATATAATAGGCATTGCGGGTTTAATGAGCTTAACGGGTTCAAAACCCGCACCCGATTGCTTAAAACCCAAACCCACGAGCGTATCAAACTACAGCCGTCCGATGCGTGCGGGATTAAACCGCACGCTGCCACGTGTTCGTCAATTTTCGTACGCCCGCATCCGCTCTTCACGCATCCGAGTTCGATTCAGGATCAATACCGGCCGTAGGATCTTGATCGGGCGGCCCAGGAAGTGCCGCGTTACCCGCCTTATTCGCTGTTGACCGCTTCGAGATGAACCGTTGGATCGTGGAGCAGCAGTGACGATCTCGCCACGTCGCGTGCCCCGCTCTGCACTGTTCTTCTCGCATGCGGGGCAGTTAGATCGAGATCCAACAGCCGCTAACTGGCCACGTCGAAATCATCTTCACGCTGCTATTATCTGTTTGATCGAAATCGAACGGTATACGAATTGTCGCGTCGCCCGCGAGTTAAATTCGTGCGGCTTCGATCAGTGCCGTTGGATGCGTCGGGAATCCGCTGGATGTGTGCCACGTGTCAATCCCTGATTGGTCGAAGATCGTATTTCTCGTATTTTGAGTGTATTTCTTCATTAAATTGGTATTCTGCATTTAATAAATCACAGAAATTAGCACAGATCTCAGAAAAATACAAATAAATAGTCGTTGGAATCGTGAGATCGAGACCTTGCCATGCAAAATATAAAAAGTGCAGAAATACTCAGTTAATTGCTGTTTTATGCTCAAATAAGGTGATTTCTCTAATAAATGATTATATACAAAATACGAACATATTAGAGACCAATTAAGCATTATATAAGCACAAAATATGGCTAATTGGGGCGTTTAAAATGCAATATTCACCTCGAATCATCGACCTGTTCGTTTGGTGGTAAGGGGAGTGGCCCATCGACTTACGATCGACGAAGGAGTGGGTCCTTCGCCAACTGGGGGAGTGGCCTCCCAGCCTTATGACCGACCCCAGCTCTTATCTGAATCCTAGTTTTAGCTCGAGCTCCAGTCTGGTTGGTGAAGGTTTTGCGTCATCGCCTGAGTTTTTGTACTGTCGGGGAGCTTGGAAGGTGGAGGTAGTACTGGTCCTCCCGTGTACGTTATCATTGCCCCCTCAGCGGCTCAGGTTTATCCTGAAGGTGGGAAACTCGAGTCGTTGGAAATTTCATCGTGTTGGAGCAAGTCGACGGGCTCAGACTGAGGTTGGTCTGCAAGCTCGGTTGGTCGAATATGGGCAAGAAATGCCATCGACAGCTCGGCATGGTCGGCCTCCTCCTGTATGGGTCGGCCTGGTCCGGTCGGCCTCTTCCTGGATGAGGAAAGTGGAAAGGCGCCAGATCGAACGATCTTTCGCGCTATAAGCGGTATTTGAGGAGACTCCAGTTGGGAAGATCGGTAGGTTCGAATAGATGCGAGGTAGTATGGTTGGTCCTGAGTGGAGACAGAGCCCATCGGCCCCATTAGTGTTGTAGCTTTCCCGAGTCGTGGGATTCTTCGAGGGTCTCATGCGTATCCTGGGCATGAGCAGATGCTAAAACGACCTCAATGGGCATGGCTTCAGTGGGTAGAGGGGGCCAAGCTCCCAGAGTCTGCTCGGGAGTGGAAGCTCCGTTGTGGGGAACCCAGCAGTCATCCAAAAGTAGAGAACTCGATAGAGGCAAGGGGGCGGCCCTTCGACTTACGGCCGACGAAGGGTTGATTTTCTTGCAGGGGGAGTTGCCCCTAGCCTTACGGTCGATATGTTCGTTCGATGGTGTTTCAGAGTGTTTTCTCACTACAGAAGCGTTGACCGTGGACTGCCCGGTCAACGTGGTCAAGGGGCCGACTTGGGTCCCTTGGGTGCGTCGAGCACGTGCGGACGCGACGCGAATCGGAGATGCAGACGACGTGGAGTACGTCAGCAGGGCCGGGTCTGGATCCTCGGCCTCGAGGGGGCTGAGGGGAAGCCTCGGCCCGGTGTGAGATGCTCGGCCTCGGACGGTCGGACGACGAGGGGAAGCCTCGGCGTCTTGACTTGGCGTGCGATCGACACGGAGCTGAGGGGAAGCCTCGGCCCGGTGTGAGGTGCTCGGCCTCGGACGGTCGGACGACGAGGGGTAGCCTCGGTCGCCTCGGTTGATGCGCGGCTGGTGTGGAGCCGAGGGGAAGCCTCGGTACTTGGATCAGACGTCTCCCTGGATAGACGAGAACACTCGTCAGGGGGGCCAGACCTTGGTTCCGGCCAAATCCCCTCCGATGCCTAAGTCAGATGATGATCCGAAAGAGGAGGCTCGGTGGGGACGGTTCGACTCGAGAGGAGATCGGAACGACGTCCACCGGCGCGAGCGGGGGGAAGGAGATGAAGTGGGGGAACTAGGTCGTTGATGGAGTACCTTAGGTTTCGTTACCTGAGATGCCGTCCTCTATTCAGTCGTCCCTCTAGTCCTTTTATACGCCTCCCGCCGTGATTGCCCACGACTCACGTCCCTCGTCTGCCCCCAATCGTGCCCCCTCAATCCGCCTCCCCATCGCCGCTCCCTGCGCCATCCCAGCACCTCCACATAACGGCCATTAAGTGGTAGCGGGCCTGGGGGAACGGTTATCGCTGGAGTGGGTGAGTGACTTGCGCGTTATCGGGGCCGGGTCGGATCGATGTTCGGGGGTCCTCTAGGGGGCCTTGTCGGGTGGGCCTGATCACGCAGATGGGCTTCTGATCGGTAGTCGGGTTTCTAGGCTTGTGTCTTTCGGGCTTCCGCAAAATAGGCGTAACAATTGCCCCCATTGGTCGGGTCGATCGGCCTCGGCCGGTTCGGCTCGGCCGATGTGACTTCCGCCGATTTCGACAGGCTCGTCAGTCGATGCCGACTCATTAATTGGTTGTCATCATGAGTTGGTCCGTTCGATACTTTTAAGACGCGGGTTCCGAAGCGCCGTTGGTCCCCTGATGTTGCCACGTGTAACTGCGGGTTTATCCCCACCGCTCACGGGGTCGTCTTTGGTTGAGAAGCCGGGTGGGTTGTGAGCCGCCATCCCGTCATTTTCTTCTTTGTGTTGATCTTGATCCTGCCCGAGCTCTACCCCATGTCGTCTTCCTCTGCCACTGGTTCGGGTCGGCCGGAGCGTGACGTCACTCCTGGCCTGGTGGATAGTCCTCCTTCGGCGATTCGTCGGCACGGGGGCGAACTTTCAGGGGTGACCCCAGAGGTTTTAGTGTGGCCTTCGTCAGTCTGTGCCACCACCATCGGGAGTATGCGCTCCGCCTACCTGCTTCCGCCCTACTCAGCTCGTGCTCCTGGGTCCGACGAGCGGATCTGCCTTCCTGGTCCCAACGAGGTTGGAGTATATGAGAAGTGCTTCCGCTTCGGGCTCCGTTTCCCGCTCCACCCCTTTATCATCGAATTCCTTCAAGCCCACCACGTGGGCTTGTGCCAATTCTGCCCCAACGCCATCGGGCTCCTTGTCGGGTTCGTCGTCATCTGCATGCTGAGGGGAGTGGTGCCCTCCCTCCGTCTCTTCGCACAGTTCTACCGCATGAGTCATCATCAGTCGGGGGCGTGGATTTACATCAACGCCCGCCCGAAGATGAGCCTCGTGTTGGGGTTACCGAGCTCCCTGAAACGTTGGAAGGGGGAGTATGTATTTGTCGTGTTCCCGTCGAGTGTACCTTTCCCGGTTCGATGGGGAGTGGCCAGCGCGGTCATCCTCGATCTGGGTGTGCCGACTGCCGCCGAGCTGCAGACGGCAAAGGCCCTGCTGGCGATTCCTTCGAGGGAGCGGATGATCGACGTCCTCTTCAGCACCCAAAACTTGTGCAAGACGGTGTGGCCCTTGGGTAAGCTCTCTGAACATTTGTCATCCGGGGTTGCTCGGGCTCTTCTCGGCCTCTTACTTCTTCTTTGGGTGCAGGTGGATTCCCTCTCGGTTCTTCTCCTGCCAGCCCTCACGTGCTGGCCCCTGATCTGGACCCGCGTAAGAGGGATCATGTGTTGGAGGTCCGGAAGAAGTAGCGGGCCGTGACCTCAGCTGTTGGCTCCAAAAGGAAGAAGGGGCCATCTCCCTCCATCCCCTTGTTGGAGTCTTCCAAGAGGGTCCGTGAGGGGGTCGAGGGAGTTGACGTCCAGTCGCCCGCCGATCAGCACCGACCTGCCCCTGTTGAGGTGGCCTGGCCGTGGGTTGGCCCCTCGCCTCTCCCGGGCGGTTCCCTCCCTGATGCCTACGATCGGTATCTAGGTGCGTTCCGCTCCGACCCAGGCAAGTTTCCTTCATCGGGGGATGGCCTTCTCCATCCACGCTTCCCGATGGGGGAGAAGGAATCGGTGTTTTTGAGCCGCGGAGCTGCCGCACGAGTGGCCGAGAACAGTTGCCTCCCTCCTGATCAGGCTGCGCTGGATGGTGTTAGAGGTGACTGTCTGGCCACCTTCGTGATTCAGGCCGGCCAACAGGTAGAGTGTCTCTGCTTGCCCTCCCTCTAGCTGCTTCCGCCGCCTTACCTTTGTTGCTTCGGTGCAGTTGTCCTCGGTGGGTCTTTCGATGAGGCGCCAGTTTGCGACGCTTCCTAAGGCCAAGTCCAACGCCGGGCGAGATCTTGAGGTCCACGGTGACGAGGGGGAGGCAGGTCAGTTAGATGAGGCGCGGGTCATGTCCTTGGAGACCCGCATAACTGAGCTGTCCTCTGCCCTCGAAGAGGTGGACCGTGAGAGAGCCTTGGCTCTGATTGCAAAGTCAGAGGCCGAGGCGTGGGTCGCCGAGCTTTTGGGAGACGCCGACACGTCCGGGGGAGCCGACAAGATCCCCGTCTCCGTTGCTGCCCCCGAGGCCCTGGAGCTCTCCAATCGTCTGGAGGCGGAGGAGGAGCAGGTGAGGGCTCTCCTTGCTCAACTCGGCGAGAGATCCCGGGTGATCGAGGTGGAGAGGGCCTCCCCAACGCCAGATCGAGACCTTGGAGGCTCAGGTGCGTGGGCTTGAGGAGGTGGATCCGTCCCAGGTCGCCCAAGATGCTGTGGAGGAGTATGCCACCTCCTTTGTGGAGTCAGCCGTGGTTGAGGCGTTCGAGAAGGGTTTCGCCCGTTGCCAATCCGAGATCCAGAGGAAGTTCACGCTCTCGGGAATCAATTTCGAGGATCTCCGGGCGCACCCTGACGACGAGACGGAGCGTGGGGGCGACCCAAGTGAACAGCCAGCATGTGGCTCCACGGGTGCCCCTGGAGATGTTTGAGGGAGGGGTATGCCCCTCGGCCTCTTCGCACGTCTATTTGTATATTCTTTTGTTAGGCACACGCTTAGCAGGCGTCCCGTCTGGCGAGGCTTTCCTTGTCCCGAGGGGGATTTTTGTGAACACATTTATCTGGAAAGGAACAAATTTAAATAAATTCATTTCGTAGAAAAAAATACATTTATTGAAAGTACTTGCGTAAGTGTTCTGTGTTCCAGGCGTGAGTGAGAATCCTCCCCTCCATATTGGTTAGACGGTAGGTTGCGGGTCCGAGGACCTCGATGACCTTGTAGGGTCCCTCCCATTTAGCCGCTAGCTTCCCTTTGCGAGCGATATCTGGGTTGAAGCTTGCTTTCCTGAGGACCAGGTCCCCAAGGTGGAAACTCCTTCCCTTGACACGAGAATTGTAGTATCGGGCCACCTTTTGCTTCTGGCGGATGATGGTGGCTAGGGCTTGCTCCCGCCACTCGTCGAGGAGCTCTAGACCGAGCTCCAGGCCTTGCGAATTCCGGTCTTCGTCGAAGCACTTGAGGCGGAGAGACTCTTCACCCAGTTCGACCGGTACCACTGCTTCGGCTCCGTAGGCAAGCATGAACAGGGTTTCACCGGTGGCCTCCTTGTGGGTCGTCCGGTATGACCAGAGTATCCTGGGGAGCTCCTCCGGCTAGTTTCCTTCGGCGTCCTTTACTTTCTTTCGGAGGGGCTCTATGATGCATTTGTTGGCTGCTTCCGCCATCCCGTTGGTTTGGGGGTGCGCTACAGAGGCGAAGAGGAGCTTGATCCCCCATTCCGCGCAAAAGTCTTTGAACCCCGCAGAGTCGAACTGTTTCCCGTTGTCCGTGACGATGGCCCGCGGCACTCTGAATCTGGAGATAATGGAGTTCCATACGAAGCTTTTCGCTTTCTTCCACGTGATGGTGGCCAATGGTTCGGCCTCGATCCACTTGGTAAAGTAGTCCACCGCCACAATTAGATACTTCCGATGCCCCTGACCCGGCTTAAATGGTCCGAGGATGTCGAGTCCCCATTTCGCAAAGGGGATGGGGCTCACGATAGGGATGAGCTCCGACAGGGGAGTTGAGGTGTGGTTGGTAAACCTCTGACATTCTTGGCACTTTCAGACGTAGCTCGTTGCGTCTTGGACTAGGGTCGGCCAGTAATATCCCTGCCTCAAGATCTTCTGCGCGACCATCTTGCCCCCGTGGTGATTTCCGCAGATCCCTTCGTGAACCTCCCGTAGGACGTAGTCGGCTTCCTGCGGTCCAATGCATTTCAGGTATGGGAGGACATCTGCCTTCGTCCAGCGTCTTCGGTAGAGCGTCCCCTCATGGATCACGTATCGGAGCGCTTTCCTTTCCAGGGCCTGACGCTCGTCCCAGTCCGTCGGCACCTCCCCATGAGTGAGGTACCGTATGATCGGGTCCATCCAGGTGGGATCTTGGTCGATCTCCATCACCTCCCGTTCTTCCGTGCTGGGGGATTGCAGGTTCTCCACGTAAATGGTGCGGCCCAGCTCCTTGGTCGAGGACGTGGCTAGCTTTGACAACGCGTCTGCCCGTGCGTTCTCCGACCGGGGGAGATGTAAGACTTCCACACTCTTGAACCAGGCCAGCGCCGCTTTGGCGACGGCGAGATACCTCTGCATTACATCCTCCCGCGCCTCGTAACTTCCCAGAAGCTGGTTGACAATGAGCTTCGAGTCGCTGAGGAGGCGCACGGACTTGGCTCCGAGCTCCTGGGCCAGCCTCAGGCCGTTGATTACCGCTTCGTACTCCGCCACGTTGTTGGTGGCCGGGAACTCGAACCGCAACGCGTATTCCACGATGTTCCCTTCCGGAGATCGGATCACGATCCCTGCCCCGCCTCCTGACTGTGTTGCCGAGCCGTCCACATGGACTATCCATGCTCCCGGGACTCCTGACTGGACAGGGCGGAGGTGGTCAGCCGAAAGGAAAGATAAGGGCTGGGCGATTACCGTTGTTGGGCCTTCTTCCTCCGGGGGATGTTCTCCTTCCGTTGTGCATTCAGCGATGAAGTCGGCCAAGGCCTGCCCCTTGATGGCCATGCGTGGTTTGAATCGGAGGTCGAACTCGCTCAATTCCACTCCCCAGTTCAGCATCCTTCCCATTCGATCGAATCTCTTGAGATTCTGCTCCAATTGCGAGTCGGTCAAGACCAATATGGTGTGGGCTTGGAAGTATGGCCTGAGCCTTCGCGCTGAGAGAACGAGGGCGTACGCCAGTTTCTCCATGGGCGTATATCGCACCTCCGCTCCCTTCAAGATCCGGCTCGTGTAGTACACCGGCCATTGCACCCCACCGTCTTTCCTGACTAGCACCAAGCTCACCGCTTCCTCTGCGCGCGCCAGGTAAAGACTTAGCGATTCCCCTTCTCGTGGCTTGGACAGGAGAGGCGGGCTACGAAGGTATTCCTTGAGATCCATGAACGCCCTGGAGCAGTCTTCGTCCCATGGTATCGCCTTCTTGTTGTCTGACGGTTCCGCGATCGCTTTCCTCAGAACTTTGAAGAAGGGGAGCGATCTCTCCGTCGACTTGGATAGGAATCGCCCCAAGGCCGCGATGCGCCCATTCAGCCTTTGTAGTTCTTTGATCGTCGTCGGCTCCTGCATATTGATCAATGCCTCGATCTTGTCAGGATTAGCTTCAATGCCACGGTTAGTTATCATAAACCCCAAGAATTTGCCAGATCTTACCCCGAATGTGAACTTCGTGGGGTTGAGTCGGATGTTGTGTCGCCGCAACCGCTCGAAGGTTTCACGGAGGTCGGCGATATGGTCTTCCGGCTTTCTCGACTTGACAAGCATGTCGTCGACGTAGACCTCCAGGTTCCTCCCGATCTGGGAGTAAAAAACCTTGTTGACCATTCTCTGGTAGGTGGCCCCTGCGTTCTTCAAGCCGAAGGGCATCTTCTTGTAGCAGTAGGTTCCCCGGTCCATCGTGAAGGCTGTCATCTCTTCATCCCGGGGATCCATCTGGACCTGATTGTACCCCGAGTAGGCGTCCATGAAGCTTAGCATCTCGTACCCCGAGGCATTGTCCACAAGGTGGTCTATGCGCGGCAGGGGGTAGCTGTCCTTGGGACATGCTTTGTTGAGGTCACTGAAGTCCACGCACATTCGCCACTTTCCGTTGGGCTTTTTGACCATCACCACGTTCGATAGCCATTCCGGGTACCAGACCTCTCGTATGAAGCCGGCGTCGAGAAGACGCTCTACCTCCTCGGAGGCCGCCTTCATCTTTTCGCCACCTAGGTTCCGCTTCTTCTGCCTGACCGGCTTGAAGTTGGGGTCGGCGTTGATCTGGTGGACGATCACCTGGGGATCTATGCCAGGTATGTCCTCCGGTGACCAGGCAAAGATGTCGAGGTTCGCCTCCAGGCAATCGACCAGTCGGCTCCTCAGGTCGTGGCCTAGCCCTCTCCCGATTGAGATGAATCTGCCCTCGACGTCCGTGACCGGGATTTGGTCTTGTTCTTCTGCAGGTGTGGGTCTCGGCCCACTCCTTAAGTCGAGCGTGGCCATCTGGTCGACTAGACGATCCTCGGGCCCTTCCTCCTCCAGTTGGTAGCAGGTATTCGGTCTCCCCACGTCGCCTTCGACCTGCCCCATCCCCCTTGGCGTTCAGAACTTGATAGTCTGATGAAGGGTCGAGACTACTTCGCCGATGGCGTTGAGAAGGGGTCGGTCGATGAATCCGTTGTACTCCGACCCGATCCCCAATACGACGAATTCTACCGCCAGGGTCACCGAGTCTGGGGGGCCTCCGAGTGTTACTGGGAGGCGGATCGTGCCGACGATGGGGGTGGAATGACCCGTGAACCCCACCACGGGACCCGAGCGAGGTTCTAAGTCTTCCTTCCGCCGCCCCATCTTCTCCAAGGTTGACATGAAGAGGACATCGCAGGAGCTGCCGGTGTCGATGAGCAGCCGCCGTACCATTGTTGTGTCGATGATCACCGACACCACCAAAGCTACGTCCGACCTGCGCGCTGCTACTGTCGTGCCCGCCCTCCCGACCGGTAGGGCCGGCGAGGATTTCCTGGCCTTCTCCTCATGGTCCTCCTCGCGCTGGGCCCGGGCCCTCTCCTGCCAACCATGGTGGGCCCTGTCGCCTCGCGCCTGAGCTTTGCCCCCCCTTCGCCGGGATGGGTGAAGCCGTGTCATTGCAGGTGTGGTTTGTTTCTTTGTGGGATAGTTCGTTCCCACAGACGACGCCAGATGTTTCAGAGTGTTTTCTCACTACAGAAGCGTTGACCGTGGACTGCCCGGTCAACGTGGTCAAGGGGCCGACTTGGGTCCATTGGGTGCGTCGAGCACGTGCGGACGCGACGCGAATCGGAGATGCAGACGACGTGGAGTACGTCAGCAGGGCCGGGTCTGGATCCTCGGCCTCGAGGGGGCTGAGGGGAAGCCTTGGCCTGATGTGAGATGCTCGGCCTCGGACGGTCGGACGACGAGGGGAAGCCTTGGCGTCTTGACTTGGCGTGCGATCGACACGGAGCTGAGGGGAAGCCTCGGCCCGGTGTGAGGTGCTCGGCCTCGGTCGGTCGGACGACGAGGGGTAGCCTCGGTCTCCTCGGTTGATGCGCGGCCGGTGTGGAGCCGAGGGGAAGCCTCGGTACTTGGATCAGACGTCTCCCTGGACAAACGAGAACACTCGTCAGGGGGGCCGGACCTTGGTTCCGGCCAAATCCCCTCCGATGCCTAAGTCAGATGATGATCTGAAAGAGGAGGCTCAGCGGGGACGGTTCGACTCAAGAGAAGATCGGAACGACATCCACCGGCGCGAGCGGGGGGAAGGAGATGAAGTGGGGGAACTAGGTCGTTGATGGAGTACCTTAGGTTTCGTTACCTGAGATGCCGTCCTCTATTCAGTCGTCCCTCTAGCCCTTTTATACGCCTCCCGTCGTGATTGCCCACGACTCACGTCCCTCGTCCACCCCCAATCGTGCCCCCTCAATCCGCCTCCCCATCGCCGCTCCCTGCGCCATCCCAGCACCTCCCCATAACGGCCATTAAGTGGTAGCGGGCTTGGGGGAACGGTTATCGTTGGAGTGGGCGAGTGACTTGCACGTTATCGGGGCCGGGTCGGATCGATGTTCGGGGGTCCTCTAGGGGGCCTTGTCGGGTGGGCCTGATCATGCAGATGGGCTTATGATCGGCAGTCGGGTTTCTGGGCTCGTGTCTTTCGGGCTTCGGCAAAATAGGCGTAACAGGTGGCGAGGGGAGTGGCCCCTCGACTTATGGCCGACGAAGGAGTGGGTCGGCAAGCCGAGGAGTTGCCCCTAGCCCTATGACCTCCAGCTCTTGCCTGGGTCGGCCTCAGCCTGAATTGGTCGGCCTCCTCCCGGGTCGGCCTCGGCCTCCTCTCGGGTCGGCCTCCTCCTGGACTGGTCAGCCTCCTTCGGGGTCGGCCTCGGCCTGGACTGGTCGGCCTCCTCTGGGGTTGACCTCGTATGGTCGGCCTCGAGGCTCGGATGCTTGGCTCGGAGGCTCGACATGGATGCTCAGAGGCTCGACACGGAGGGTTGGATGCTCGGCACTGAGCCTCAGTTGTTTGCGTAGGGTCATGGAGACCATCGAGCAAATGGTGCCTGCCCAAACAGACAGCTCTTGGCAATTCCCAAGCTATGAAGGTATATTTCCACTCAAGCTGTTTCTGGAAACATCCAAAGATCGAAGCTTCATTAGCTTACCAAGCTCAGATGGGATCACATTATCCAACATATTTGAAAATAGCAGTAAAGTTTGAATCTTGCTAAAGTTTTGAGAAAGACCAAGGTACACCAAGCTTTCTCACCCAGCTCCAATTTCATTCGAGATTGACCCAATAAATTGATTAAAAGAGAGGCATAGGGTTTCAAATGGCCCTAAGAATTGGTGGTGAAGGGCCTGAGCCCCCACGACAGAGCAATCAGATAGAGGGGAGGGCCTTAAGTTTAAGAGACGAGGAGGTGACCTCTTTGTTTGATAGTATTTTGAGTCCGGAGGTACTTGGCATCGAGGGGAACAACGATGCGAACTGTAACGACCGGTTTTTATCGACACATTTATCTTCTTTTCTCTCATATATTTTTCCTGTATCTGTTGTTAGACGTTTCTGTCCCCGTACCTGTACCCGTACCGATATCCATTTCTTTCATACTTATTATTATTATTATTATTATTATTATTATTTTTAAACTACCAGAATAAATCCTTTAATAATTATTTTCAAATATCTTTGTATAATTAAGTTAGATTTTTAAATTCAAAATTCGAATTTCAAATCTTTTAATCGTTTTAAAAGTCAAACGAAACTCATCGTTTTTGGAACCATTTAAACATATTGATTAGCCATTATTCCCTTGATTACACCTATTAAATCCTATTAATCATTTACAAATTACTTCCTAATTTAAATTCTAGCCATTTGTTTGAACCCAGCCGAAACCAATACACACTCACGCACCCAACCGTTTGACACATGCATACAGCCACGGAACAAAGGAGAAAAGAAAAAGAGAGAACAAAGTGAACCAAGACCTAGGCTATGTTCTGCCATTTCAAAACCACACACAAACTTTTATTAGAAACCCTAAGGCCTAGGTCCATACCTCTTCACGTGCTGCTCTTCACACACACACAAAACTTTAAACCCCCACATACTAATATTATTAAAAAAACCTGCCTAACATCTATACACAGCTGCCCTACTTCCTTTTTATAAAAAAAACATAGAGGACTCTAATACTAGCAGCCCCTACCTCCTATTATTAAACCTAGTTTTTACTTCTCCCTACGATTCTCAACCGCCTCCTGCCTTCATCACCTCGCGCGACATCTCCTTCTTCTTCGCATCTCCTCCCTTCACCTCCACGCCCGCGGCCACCTACCCCCTCATCTCGTCGCGCAACCCAGCTTCTCCTCCCCTCTTTCTTCATCCGCACAAGCGCCAGCTTCTCTCCGTGTGCACGACAGCCGAGCAGCGCTTAGCCCTGCGCACAGCCATCGACCCCCCGCATCGAGCAGATCCTCGCAGCCCAAGCGCCAGCAACTCCCCGCACGCGCTTCCACGGTGGTGTCGTCGCCCAGGTGCCCACAGCGCACCCGTGCTACCCACAGCGGGCCTAGGCACGCGACGGCCACATTCTCCCAGCGTGTAGCGCCCTCGCGTGCTCCCGGCAGCTTTCTCCCCCTCGCGCAGCGACGCACGGCAGCTCCTTGGTCGCAGTGACGCACGACGGTCTCCCCTCGCGTTGCTCGACCACCTGCAACCTCTGATTGCCGCATGTCAACCCCGGTAGCCGTAGGGGATCTCTTACATTGGTTAGTAATCGTTTGATTAAATACTTTAATATCAATTCGTTAATAGGTGTTGAACGAGTTAACCTAGTATTATGATGTTTTTATGCTAATCTATAGGGTTGGTTTCTGGTTGTGCTACTCCTAGCAGTTGTCAAGCTAGGTTGCTATGATAGAATGTTATAACTTATTTGAATCAGTAAGTTAACCCTAGTTAACAAGTTAGTAACTTAATGGAATGATGCTTGCATGCTAGTACCATTATATATTGGTGTTAACGTGATGATCTATAGGATATCTATATATTGTTTACAACCATCAGCAAATATTAGCCTAGGTTGCTTTGATGTTGTTGTATACTTTTCATACTAGGAACCTTACCGTAATTAACATGTTAGTAAATTAACGTATGTTGATATTGATGTGTTACCCATTTTAGGATAGAAAACTTAATTAACTGAATCACTAGACGTTAACAGGTTTGTTAAAAGAGGATTTTTCTGTCGTCATGAACTTAATTGAACACGTGATTTTATCCACAGAGTATCGATCATTCTGTACTGTTCGCGAAATCGGAATTCAACCCCTGACGTCGCTACCCGATGTCAGAGTAGCTCTCGCGTCGTGTTGAGGTAAGTCTCTCTCCGTAGGAACCCTTACATCGCCTGTTAACCAACTTAAAAATCATAGCTTCTGATTATCTTTATAACTCACTAATCGAGAATAATAAATTGGGACTGTAGGCTAGACTGCGTTCTAAACACATAGATAGACTCGGACTGATTGAACGGATCGCAACTTGGTTGTTTCAGGAAAGTGATACTTGCCAGTAAATGTTTTAGGCCACGTTTTAGGCCAATTTATCTGTTAGCGTAAAAGAGATTAGACAGTGAAATGATAGCTGCCTAGACGCCCTTTTGATCTACTTTGACAACGAAACTAGATCCGACACCCTACTTGATCTAGCTTGACAACGAAGCTAGATCCGACACTTTACTTGCTTTCATTCATGCTGCCATGTCATGTTTAATTTTCAATTAACGGTATGCGATTTATCTGCTCATTGCCATGTCATTGCATGCATTTAATGTTTCATCGTGATTGAGTAGCACACGCTACACTTATTGTAATGATTGAGGCTAGGCACCTGCTTTTACGGGCACAACCCTATGCCATATTGAAAAACACTTCCTGGCTCGTGATCCAGAAGTGAGCACAGTGTTGTTGGGAAACCAACGCTCGATACACATGGAAGGGTAGGGTTAAGCGATCACTTGAGCATAGAAGTGTGCCCGTACAGCCACTTCAGCCAAAAGGCGTAAACCCTGTGCACATTGTGAAATGATAATGTTCATGAAATGATAATGTTTGTGAAATGATAATGTTCGTGACTCATGAAACAGTGTTTTTCGTAGCTTCTGCTACGACGTGCATGCATGTCATCTTAAATTCTTGCATTCTTTAAATGTCATGTTAATTCATTATTTAGAACTGCTAGTCGCTCTTTTATTATTTGTATCCTTACACAAAAGTCCTCCGCTTTCTTTGGGAGACTTTTGCTGACATATGCCTGTTTCTCTTTGGGTGTCACATGTCAGGTTTTGAGTCTGACTTAGTTGCAAAAGATGACAGGTTGCTGACGTTCAGTTCGAGGATTCCGGTGCTACCTTAGTCTCAACCGGTGACTCTCTTTACTTTTGTTTTGGACATGCTTTAGGCCTTTTGTTCAGACTTGTACTTTTTGTGACTGCTCTGTGATGTTGGAATAATTTTCTGGATGTTGGTGGATGTTTTCTTTTATATCTGCTTTACTATTATCATTGTTGTTGTTTCGTCTCAATGCAAAGTACCTGCTACTATTTGAAATTTTTACAGACGTTCATCAGACTGCAGCTTCACATCTCCACATCTGAGCGGACCTCCTCACACCTCGCCTTCCATATTAGGGAAGCGGGACGTGACAGGTTTTGTTGGTGGCTCATGCAGGTCCTTTTTGCATCCGCGAAATATCGGAACAACAATAATGATAAACAACATCCAATTAAATATTCGGAACATCCAAGTCATGATTAAGTCTAATCTGAACGTTTCCCTGACTTAGATGGTAGGAAGACTTAGGTAGACGTCTAGGTTTGATAGTCAGAAGCCTTTGTCAAGATTTAGTTGTACTCGTCATAGGTTGCCTTAGTAGTCTCTCACCCAGCCCTGACCATATTTGACTTCTAGAGCTTCTCTTTTAGCCGTTCGATTGAGTCCGACAATTTCGGGCCCAGCAGAATGTAATCTTGTTACTCCCCGAGACCTCTATTACAGTCTAGACTATTAGAGAGTCAAAGTGTTAAGTTTCTCTTGACCTTTAGTCAACCCGATAATTAGAACCCCTGATTCTATCATTTCCCTGATCATTACACTTCTGTGTTATCGACCGTAGAAATCTCATCGTAGCTTTTCATGATCGTATCCTAGGCGTATTCATCACGCGGTCATATTCTTTACCGTCGGTACACGTGATCGCTTCCCGACGATTATCGTTGATCTTTCGAATCTTCTCCGTTGCAAATCTTGATTCTTCTAAAGTTATTTTCGATTTTCCTTATTAAAAGTTTTCACTCAGTTTAAATTTTGCTTTTAAACCCCCCTTCTTATATATTTAAATTCCTTACTTTCGGTTGAGTTAAAATACCTTCTTAGATTTTGAAGTCGTCTTAGTCGTAGAATTTTATCTCGAGACCGTTTTCTAACTTATATCTATCGTATTTCGGTTTTAAAACCTTATTACCATTTTTGATAATTCAATATATCATTCCTTCCATGTCTGCACTACTCAGTTTATTATTATTAATATTTTTCACTTGCCGTACATACTTTTAGAATATTTTTCTAAGCTAAATAGAACCTTAATATTTTTATATATATCAGTTCTAGGTTCATCGTATTCATACTTCAAAAATCTTTCCATAAATCCGTTTCCTTTGGCAAATCTTGTTTTTTTCTCTAAAAGAATTTTTAATATTATTTATTTGAAATTACTCCCCAGTTTAAAGACTTGAAAACATTTAGAATGAGCTTAAATTTCCTACACTGCAGTTGATCTAAATTCATTCTTTGCATTTCGAAACTCTTGCCGAAATTATTAAATTACTACCGTATAATATTTTCTAACCCAAATCTTTAATGTTCGTGTGAATGTTCTATTTCTTTCTTATAATGATTTCTCAATAAGCCGGTAAATCATTTTTTTCTTATTATGTATATACGACTCAAACTTGTTTCGAACAACTCATTTTATCGATCTCCAAATATTTTTTTATGCAAAAGGGAACTCCAACTTTTGAAGTACGACAGTTTTTATACTTTTTGTATTTTAACCTATGTCACTTACACGCTATTTTTCTTTATCCTATAAGGGTATTATTACATCCTCCTTCCCCTACCTAAACATTCACAATTATATCACTGTTTCACCCAACCAGCTATCTCTTTATCCTCATCTTATCTGTACTCGATCTTTTCGATCTTGTTCGTTACGCTTTTGGTTTCGGTGTCCTTTCTATCGTTTAGATGCTAGTGCTTGTCGTTGCCTGTGTCAACCTTAGTATAGTAGTGAGCCCATTGATTTTATTGCAATGTCGTTGTGATGCATGTATAAGTAGAGTGTGTGGACCGGTGTGTGTGTGAACCCGGCGTATCACTCACGTATGAGTGTACTCCCCTGTAGTATATTAATGTTTGCCTCTTGTGTGATATACACATACTCAGTGTTATTCATGATGTATATGAAGTTGTATGAATGTTAGAGCTTATATATAAGTGTGTGGATAGCTATACCACGTTAAGTACATCTATATGTAATAGATTTAGTGTTGGAATATCTGCTAGTAGAGTATGTGGTAAATGTTCGAAATAGTATACTAGTAAGTCATGTGTATGTTAAGTAATGATAATAGGTGTACTTATAGTTAAGTGAGTAAGCATGTTATATGACCTATATGCTAGTACGTGTGAGTGTGTGCTCGTACGTAGATATGTATTGTGCTTAGACGTAAGTAGTTATGTATTTGCTGCATGAGTATATGGGTGATATACGAATGATAATAGGGTTGGTTGGTATTGCTTGCCTTTACGGAATGTTATGCGTGTACGTGTGTACCATGGAGTATACACGATTATGGTATGTCTTAAACTATGTATGGATAAGTAGATGTGTTGGTATACTAATTATAGGTAGAATGGCTATGGTGTGAATATATATTATATGTATGTGACTATACAATGAATGCAGGTAGTAGAGAGTGTATTATAATTATACGTGTGCTGATATTTATAATAATATAGGGTGAAAGGTGATTGCGTTACGTGGGCTTTACTTGACTAAATATAGTGATTGATGATATGGTATGTATGTGGTTATGATGGTGGGTGTATACATATTGGAGTGGTAATTGTATATGTATAAATATCGTGTTATGTATATAGAGTATTCCGATATGAGTTTTGGAGTCTCACTCAAGGTTGAATGGGTATATTAAGTATATTATTACATATGTCTGTGGATTGCGTGTAGTACTGTGAATGTAATAATGGATGATGTATGTATAGTGATAGGATTGGTTGTGTCTGGTTGTGTTACGCACATGATTGTGAGTGACTATATCATTGCATAGTTATAGGTGTTGGTCTAATGGTAAAGTTATTTACTAAGGACTTACATGTTGAATGTATATGTGCTAGCTGAACTAGGTGTGTAGTTGTGCTAAGTATATAGTGGTATGAATGATATGTTAGCGTGTGTGGGCATGCACCATGCACGGGTAAGTATGTGCTTAGTTATAGGTATTTGTGACTATGGTATGTGTGGTGTGTTTTGAATATAGTTATAGGACAGCATGTGATGTGAATATATGGTGAAATATTTGCGTGCATTTGAATAACTATATCTTTGTGAAATTATAGTAGTGGTGAATGTATATTAGATATAGTAAGCCTGATTTAATATTATATGGTGTGATTACATGTGTTGATATATTGGTTTTGGCTGTGTACTAGGAGATATGGGAGTAGAATATTCATGTTTGTTGTACATAGGTAGTTATCTATACGTAAGTACTAGGATCGTATTTGCTAATGTGAAACTACTTTTTGTATGTATATGTACCTTGGTTGTGATATATGAGTGATAGGTATATAAGGATATACGTGACTATATGAGTGATTAAAGTACGTGTATGAATTTGACTGACCATGATAGGTGTAAGTATAGAATGGGCATAAATATATATACATGTTGGTAGTATTAATGTTTGACTACCTAGTGCATATATAAGCACTTGTAGAGACTATATCTAGTTTGAAATATAATGTGGTATGATTGGGGTAGTTACTAGAATGGCTAGATATATTTATAGTTAGGAATTCCGAGGGCGGAATTTTCTTTAAGGTGGGTAGGATGTAACGACCGATTTTTATCGACACATTTATCTGCTTTTCTCTCGTATATTTTTCCCGTATCCGTTGTTAGAAGTTTTTGTCCCCGTACCTATACCCGTACCCATATCCATTTCTTTCATACTTATTATTATTATTATTATTTTTAAACTACCAGAATAAATCCTTTAATAATTATTTTCAAATATCTTTGTATAATTAAGTTAGATTTTTAAATTCAAAATTCGAATTTCAAATCTTTTAATCATTTTAAAAGTCAAACAAAACTCATCATTTTTGGACCCATTTAAACATATTGATTAGCCATTATTCCCTTGATTACACCTATTAAATCCTGTTACGCCTATTTGGCCGAGGCCCGAAAGACACGAGCCCAGAGACCCGACCTCCGGTCAAGAGCCCATCCGAGCACTCAGGCCCACTCGATAAGGCCCTATCGGTGACTCCCCCAAATGTTGATCCGACCCGGCCCCAGTAACATACGGGTCACACACCCACTCCTGCGATAACCGCTCCCTCGATACCACTACCACTTAATGGCAGTTATGGGGAGAGGCTGGCGTGGCGCAGGGAGCGGCGACGGGGGGCGGATTGAGGGGGCACGATTGGGGGCGGACGAGCGACGTGGGTCGGGGGCAATCACGGCGGAGGTCTATAAAGGGGCTAGGAGGACGACAGGACAAGGGACCGCATCTCAGGTATTGAAAACCTAAGGTACTCCATCAACGACCTAGCTCCCCCATTTCACATCCTTCCTCCCCCGCTCGTGCCGTGAGACGCCGTACCGATCTCCTCTCGAGTCGTACCGTCTCCGCCGGGCCTCCTCTTTCAGATCTTTGTCTGACTTAGGCATCGGAGGGGTTTTGGCCGGAACCAAGGTCCGGCCCCCCTGACGAGTGCTCTCGTCTACGCAGGAGGGCATCAGATCAACGGGCCGAGGCTTCCCCTCCGCCCCTCGCCGACTACGCAACCACCTGGACGATTGAGGCTTCCCCTCGTCGTCCGACCGCCGAGGCCGAGCGCAACCGACCGAGGCCGAGCGTCTCGACCCAGGCCGAGGCTACCCCTCGTCCTGCCAACGGCCGAGGGACCCGACTCAATCCAGCCGACGCGCTCCACGTCGTCTGCAGATCCGACTCGAGTCTCGACTACACCAACTCGACTCGCCCGAGGGACCCAAGCGGGCCCCTTGACCACGTTGACCAGGGTTATCCACGGTCAACGCTTTGTAGTGAGAAAACACTCTGAAACATCTGGCGCCGTCTGTGGGAACGAACTGTCCCACGAAGAAGCAAACCACACCAGCAATGGCACGAGCCAGCAATGGAAAGAAGCGCATGCCCCCCATCCCAGAGGAGGGGAATGGCGCATCCAACGGCAACCTCGAAGACACACCCGTCGGCGATCACCCCGCCCCCTCGATCGAAGAGACCGACGGCTCAGGATTGGCCACACAGGGACAGCTCCGCGCCCTGGCCCTGGAGACCAACGCGAGCCTCCAGACGTTGGTCGCAACGGTACAGCAGCTCGTCGGCCCTGCGCCATCCAATGGAGGCACGTTGGGCGATAGCCATCGATGGGCGGGGGGTCCCCCGCTCTTGCGGTCCGTCGTGGTCGATGACCACGAGACCCAAAAATCGAACACGGATCGTCGGTTTACGCTGTTCGGCCCCCGTCAGGCAAGATCACGCGCCTCCTCCCCTTATCGTGAAAGGAGCCGAAGAGAAACCGAAGGGACAGAGGGCGAATCGATGACTGCGTCATCTCATCGATCATGGTCGTCCCGCCGAAGGAGAAGCGAACGACACCACTCGAGAGACCGATCACGGCAGAGCAGGAGCTCCCGCCGGAGGAGCCGGGAGCGCCGGGTCAGCCCGACCCCCAGCGTGGCGAGGGCCGTGGAGCCAGCTCCGCCGGCGCCTGTGCACCCTCCACCACCGAACGAGCTAGAGGCAGGCGACTGTCGAATCCCCGGGGGTATCCACGGAGAATAACCGACGCGCGGGTCCCCTCTCGATTCAGGATCCCGACGCTGGGGAAGTACGACGGGATAGGGGACCCGGGAAACCACGTAATGGACTACGAGGGGGACATGTCCTTCCAAGGAGCTGACAAGGACCTGCTTTGCCGAGGCTTCTATTCTACTCTCAGGGGAGCGGCGAGGACCTCGTACCACAGCCTGCCCAGCCGCTCCATCGACAGCTTTGAGGAACTCACCCAGTTGTTCTGCAAGCAGTTCATGGCGGGGAGGCAGATCAAGCCTGATCCTGAACATCTGTTCAACATAGTGCAAGGCCCGGCCGAGCCGCTCCGGTAGTTCATGCGCCGCTTCAATGCGGAGAGGCTGAACGTGAACAGCCCTCCCGACCTGGTGGTCCAAACGGCCCTTAAGAAAGGGCTACGCCACAGAGGCCTCAAGAAGTCCCTGCACAACGATCCCCCGAAGGACCTCCCCGGGATCATGGCGAGGGCCGAGCGCTTCATGTTGACCGAGGAGGCCTTGGCCGTGGATGCAGGAAAAGCCACTCGAGGGACCAAACGCGGCAACAGCGGACGAGGCAGCCCCGAGGGATACCGGACCGAGAAGAAGCTGAGGAACAGGCAGCGCGGAGAAGGTACGAGGGACGCCACCCCAGACGCCATCCTCTCTCAAGTACAGAAGGAGGAGCGCGCCGATCGCCCCCCACCGAAGGCAAAAAGAGGTGGGAAGAATGGGGAGAAGTACTGCAAATACCACAAAGACAATGGCCACGACACTGAAGACTGCTGGCACTTGAAAAAGGACATAGAGAAGCTGATGAGCCGGGGCACGCCAGGAACTTAGCTGACGAGCCGACTCACGGGGAAGGGACCTCTATGCAGCCAGACAAGGGAAAGAAGATCAACACCGTCCAAGGACCCCTCCGCATCATAGAGTGAGCTGGCGAGGTCTCTCCCCCCAGTCGCATCCTAGTCCGAGGGGATTATCTAGGTTCACATCCCTCTGTCTAGCCTCATTTCCTTTTTCCCTTTTCTCCAAATGTACTAGTCCGACAGGACTCTTAAGAGTACAATCGCATTCCCGTTTATCTTCCCTTAATCTTTGATGGAATCAACGTTTCACTAAGGGTGCAAAAGGACGAAGACCTCTACTGGAGGGAGGGCGTTCGTAGGTCTGGGGGCAGTTCCCCCAGCCAGCGAGGACGCTGACCGGTCCTAAGCCGAGGAGCTTTGCCCTCGCCGGCCCTTGCGCTCGTAAGTCTGGGGGCAACTCCTCCAGCCGGCGCGGACGACGACCGGTCCTAAGCCGAGGAGCTTTACCCTCACCGACCCTTGCGCTCGTAAGTCTGGGGGCAACTCCTCCAGCCGGCACGGACGACAACCGGTCCTAAGCCGAGGAACTTTACCCTCGCCGACTGACTCCGGTGCTCGCCGGCGCGGACGCCGACCGGTCCCAAGCCGAGGAACTTAACCCTCGCAGACCGACTCCTGCGCTCGTAAGTCTGGGGGCAACTCCCCCAGCCAGCGCGGACGCCGACCGGTCCTAAGCTGAGGTACTTCACCCTCGCTGACCGACTCCTGCGCTCGTAAGTCTGGGGGCAACTCCCCCAGCCAGCGCGGACGCCGACCGGTCCTAAGCTGAGGTACTTCACCCTCGCTGACCGACTCCTGCGCTCGTAAGTCTAAGGGCAACTCCCCCAGCCGACGCGGACGCCGACTGGTCCTAAGCCGAGGAACTTCACCCTCGCCAACCGACTCAATCGTTCTAAAGTTGAAGACAACTCCCCCCGTCGGCTCGGGCGTCAGCCAGTCCAAGGCCGAGGACGAAACGACAAAGCGAAATATACGAGAAGCTCGGGTAAGTCAAATTTCGTTTATAACAGTATGTCTTATTTACAGGAAATCAAAGTGAAGAAGCCTCTCTGCAATTAATTCGCTCTCAACGGACAATAAAGCTCGTCACCTACAGAAACTAGGGCCACACCGGCGAAGCAAAACTTGTCGACTAAAAGAACTCGAAGTTGTAGGCCTAAGCAAAAATCCATGCAACCAGCAATTATTGGCTCTGGACCAGGGAGTCGCTGGCGAGGCCGAAGGAGAAAGCAGGGTCAGGGGTCCATTCCAAGTAGACTGGCCCAAAGCGAAGCGGATGCTAAAAAATTTGAGGATAAACGGCCAGGAGGAACGACCTAGGGAACCCGGGCTCGAGAGGACACATCCTCGGGCACCTCCCCCTGCTCGGAGCGAGGGGGGTCGACCGACGGAGGGGCTTGCCAAACACGCTCCGCACATTCCCGGAAGGAAGATTGGACGACTTCGACGATCCGAGGGGCGATGAGGTCTTCATACTTACCGAAGGCCTCCCTGAGAACCTCGAAGATCCTCTTCCCCAGGGTCTCGACGACGCCCTTCTCCACCTCCTCTGCAAGCCGCATCACCTGGCGCCGATCCGACAGTTCCCTCTGAAGCTCCTCCCTCTCCAGGCGGAATGACTCCGCCGCTTCCTCAGCCGACTGATGAGCATCCTCCAGCTTTCCTTGGAGGTCACCCACTCGTCCCTCCAACTCGGCCACACGGAGTTTGAGACGCTGAGACTCCATCTGGGCCTCCGTCATAGCCACCTCCGCCGCCCCGGCCCGCTCCTGGGCCCTCATGGAGGACTCCTCCAGCTCCCTCAAGCGGACGGCTCGACACTGCAACTCCACAGCGAGCGCTGAACCCTGGAAAGACGAGACATAGGCTAAGAAGAGGATAAAGAGAAGGAGAGGATAGCAAGATAACCGAACCTGTTGAAGGATCCAGACCAAGGAATCCGACATCTTGTCGGCCGGGATCTTCTTGAGGAGGCTGCGGTCCCGGGGAGGGACGGAGACCTCGGCAACCTGCTGGGCCAAGGCTCGGTCGACAAACATCGAACTCCCAGGGACGACGATCGAAGCCAAGTCGCTCGCCAACAAGGCCCCGACCCCTGGTGATACGGGCGAAGACGCTGCGAGGGGGGTGGCTGACAAAGCTACCGAAGGATCCCCAGTGGTCGCCACGGGAAGCGCGGAACCCGCCTGACCGGAGGGATCAGCGTCCCCCCTCCTCTTCTTTCCTCCGTGGGGCTCCGAAGGCGCCGGAGGGGAACGCTTCCGCCTCGCACCATCCTCACCCTCGGGAACCTGAAGGGGCACGCCAAGGGCAGGAGGGACTATGCCGGACCCGTCATTACCCCCTGCCTCTTGGGCTGACGGGGTGGGTCCGGCCCTTGTGCCCCCCGGGAAGGGGATCACCAGAAGAAGAGGCGGGAGGCGCGGCCACCACCTTACCCACGGAAGGCTCGGCTCGGCGCACTTCCTCCTCAACGGTCCGCCGAGGCGCCCTTCCAGAGGTACTACCTCGGCTCCGAGCAGCTCCACGGCGGATCAGTTCATCGACGTCACGGACGAACTCGCGGTCGGCCATCCCTGCGAGGGAAACCAAAATCAGGATGAGTCACAGGGCGATTCGCGACAGAATAAAGCAACCTACCTGGAGACCACAAGACGGCCTTCAGGAGTAGGTCGTCCAACAAAGACCAGATGGACTTTGATTCCAAGGGGAGGGTCGACAACAGCGCGGTGGCTGCCTGATTGACGTCAGAAAGGGCTAGCGGTGGACGAGACTGGACAGACCCGCCCCAACTTGTCAAAATCTGGGCATCCTCCAGGAAGATCACAAAGACGTAATCCGAACTCCAATCCCCCGACCAGCGGGGCAGCCCGACCAGGCATTCCCTCCTCGAGCGGGCTCGGAGTTGCAGCCATGACCCCGGGCCGACCGTCTGGATCTGGTAAAAATGGAAGAGAAGGGGGAGAGACGGCTCCAGACCACGGGTACAGCAGAGCGTAGCGAAGCCCGTCAGTACCGCAATCGAGCAAGGGGTGAACTGGCAAAGCGGCACCATGAGATATTCCATGACCTGAATAAGGAAGGGATTGAGCGGGAAACGAAGACCCAGGCGAAACATTTCGACGTAGACGCCGACTTCATTGCTCCTCGGAAGGCAAATCCGCTCGTCGACAAACGGAACTCGGACATCGTACGGGAACCAGAGATACCTCTCCCGGATCTCCGTGACCGCCGAAGGGATGGTCCTCGACGGCGTTCGGAGGACAACCGGGGGCACGTTAAGACGCACAGCGGCCGACGCCACGTCATCACAGGCGTAGTCTGGGAATAACGTCCCCTTCCCCTTATCTCAGAGGGGACAACTCCCGGAGGAGGAACCTGATCCCACTAGCCGAGGCCTGCCCCGCCTGGACTCCGGAGAATCCCTCGCCCCTCGGCCAGAACCGCCTATCCTAAAAGCAGCCATAATACGAGAGCGAGAAAGAAATTACCTTTTAACTAGTTTGAAGGAGACGAAGAAGCGAAGGCGACGGGAGACTCCGAGTTATAGAAAGCCTGGAGCAATGGGAAGAGCAAGAAAGGAGAGGAGATCAACGCAGCTGGGGATCTTATATATCGGACGCAGGGACGAATTCGAAGCGCCTGACAATAACGCGTGGCAGGACTCAAAGAACCGGCGGCGTTTCGAAATCGGCGCCAAGGGAAGTCCAATCGATCCACCTCATCATGACCTACATTTATGACCACGCCTCGATTAAAGCGCCACTCGGAATCCCAGGAGGCACAGCGGCCGAACCGAGCAAGCCAAGGCCGGTCGACCCCACCAAGGGCGGCTCACGAACCCCTCGGCTTCTCAACTTAAGACGACCCCGCGAGCGATGGGGATAAGCTTGCAGCTACACGTGGCAGCATCAGAGGACCGACGGCACTTCAGTGCCCGCGCCTTAAAAGTATCGAACGGACCAACTCATGATGACGACTAATAAATGAGTCTACATCGATTGGCGAGCCTGTCAAAGTCGGCGGAAATCACATCGGCCGAGCCGAACCGGCCGAGGCCGATCGACCCGACCGATGGGGGCAATTGTTACGCCTATTTGGCCGAGGCCCGAAAGACACGAGCCCAGAGACCCGACCTCCGGTCAAGAGCCCATCCGAGCACTCAGGCCCACTCGATAAGGCCCTATCGGGGACTCCCCCAAATGTTGATCCGACCCGGCCCCAATAACATACGGGTCACACACCCACTCATGCGATAACCGCTCCCTCGATACCACTACCACTTAGTGGCAGTTATGGGGAGAGGCTGGCGTGGCGCAGGGAGCGGCGACGGGGGGCGGATTGAGGGGGCACGATTGGGGGCGGACGAGCGACGTGGGTCGGGGGCAATCACGGCGGAGGTCTATAAAGGGGCTATGAGGACGACAGGACAAGGGACCGCATCTCAGGTATTGAAAACCTAAGGTACTCCATCAACGACCTAGCTCCCCCATTTCACATCCTTCCTCCCCCGCTCGCGCCGTGAGACGCCGTACCGATCTCCTCTCGAGTCGTACTGTCTCCGCTGGGCCTCCTCTTTCAGATCTTTGTCTGACTTAGGCATCGGAGGGGTTTTGGCCGGAACCAAGGTCCGGCCCCCCTGACGAGTGCTCTCGTCTACGCAGGAGGGCATCAGATCAACGGGCCGAGGCTTCCCCTCTGCCCCTCGCCGATTACGCAACCACCTGGACGATTGAGGCTTCCCCTTGTCGTTCGACCGCCGAGGCCGAGCGCAACCGATCGAGGCCGAGCGTCTCGACCCAGGCCGAGGCTACCCCTCGTCCTGCCAACGGCCGAGGGACCCGACTCGATCCAGCCGACGCGCTCCACGTCGTCTGCAGATCCGACTCGAGTCTCGACTGCACCAACTCGACTCACCCGAGGGACCCAAGCGGGCCCCTTGACCACGTTGACCAGGGTTATCCACGGTCAACGCTTTGTAGTGAGAAAACACTCTGAAACAAATCCTATTAATCATTTACAAATTACTTCCTAATTTAAATTCTAGCCATTTGTTTGAACCCAGCCAAAACCAATACACACTCACGCACCCAACCGTTTGACACACGCACACAGCCATGGAACAAAGGAGAAAAGAAAAAGAGAGAACAAAGTGAACCTAAGACCTAGGCTATGTGCTGCCATTTCAAATCCACACACAAACTTTTATCAGAAATCCTAAGGCCTAGGTCCATACCTCTTCATGTACTGCTTTTCACACACACACACACACACACACACACACACACACACACACACACAAAACTTTAAAACCCCACATACTAATATTATTAAAAAACCCTAGCCTAACTTCTATACACAGCTGCCCTACTTCCTTTTTATAAAAAAAACCTAGAGGACTCTAATACTAGCAACCCCTACCTCCTATTATTAAACCTAGTTTTTACTTCTCCATACGATTCTCAGCCGCCTCTTGCCTTCATCACCTCGCGCGGCATCTCCTTCTTCTTCGTATCTCCTCCCTTCACCTCCACGCCTGCGGCCACCTACCCCCTCATCTCGTCGCGCAACCCAGCTTCTCCTCCCCTCTTCCTTCATCTGCGCAACTCTCTCCGCGTGCACGACAGCCGAGCAGCGCTCAGCCCTACGCACAGCAAGCGACCCCCCGCATCGAGCAGATCCCCGCAGCCCAGGCGCCAGTGACTCCCCACGCACGCTTCCACGGCGGTGCCGTTGCCCAGGTGCCCACAGTGCACCGCGCTACCCACAGTGCGCCCAAGCACGCGATGGCCACGTTCTCCCAGCGCGGAGCACCGTCACGTGCTCCTGACGGCTTTCTCCCCCTCGCGCAGCGACGCACGGCAGCTCCTTGGTCGCAGCGACGCACGGCGGTCTCCCCTCGCGTCGCTCGACCACCTGAAACCTCTGATTGCCGCACGTCAACCCCGGTAGCCATATGGGATCTCTTGCATTGGTTAGTAATCGTTTGATTAAATACTTTAATACCAATTCGTTAATGGGTGTTGAACGAGTTAACCTAGTATTATGATGTTTTTATGCTAATCTATAGGGTTGGTTTCTGGTTGTGCTACTCCTAGCAGTTGTCAAGCTAGGTTGCTATGATAGAATGTTATAACTTATTTGAATCAATAAGTTAACCCTAGTTAACAAGGTAGTAACTTAATGGAATGATGCTTACATGCTAGTAGCATTATATATTGGTGTTAACGTGATGATTTATAAGATATCTATATATTGTTTACAACCATTAGCAAATATTAGCCTAGGTTGCTTTGATGTTGGTGTATACTTTTCATACTAGGAACCTTACCGTAATTAACATGTTAGTAAATTAACATATGTTGATATTGATGTGTTACCCATTTTAGAATAGAAAACTTAATTAACTGAATCACTAGACGTTAACAGGTTTGTTAAAAGAGGCTTTTTCTGTCGTCATGAACTTAATTGAACACGTGATTTTATCAACAGAGTATCGATCGTTCTGTATCGTTCGTGAAACCGGAATTCAACCCCTGACATCGCTACCCGACATCAGAGTAGCTCTCGCGTCGTGTTAAGGTAAGTCTCTCTCCGTAGGAACCCTCACATCGCCTGTTAACCAACTTAAAAATCATAGCTTCTGATTATCTTTATAACTCACTAATCGAGAATAATAAATTGGGACTGTAGGCTGGACTGCCTTCTGAAAACATAGGTAGACTCGGACTGATTGAACGGATCGCAACTTGGTTGTTTCAGGAAAGTGATACTTGCCAGTAAATGTTTTAGGCCACGTTTATAGGCCAATTTATTTGTTAGCGTAAAAGAGACTAGACAGTGAAATGATAGCTGCCTAGACGCCCTTTTTGATCTAGTTTGACAACGAAACTAGATTCGACACCCTACTTGATCTAGATTGACAACGAAGCTAGATCCGACACTTTACTTGCTTTCATTCATGCTGCCATGTCATGTTTAATTTTCAATTAACGGTACGTGATTTATCTACACATTGCCATGTCATTGCATGCATCCAATGTTTCATCGTGATTGAGTAGCACATGCTACACTTATTGTAATGATTGAGGCTAGGCACCTGCTGTTGCAGGCACAACCCTATGCCATATTGAAAAACACTTCCTGGCTTATGATCCAGAAGCGAGCACAGTGTTGTTGGGAAACCAACGCTCGATACACATGGAGGGGTAGGGTTAAGCGATCACTTGAGCATAGAAGTGTGCCCGTACAGCCACTTCAGCCAAAAGGCGTAAACCCTGTGCACAACGTGAAATGATAATGTTCGTGACTCGTAAAACAATGTTTTTCGTAGATTCTGCTACGACGTGCATGCATGTCATCATGTCATCTTAAATTCTTGCATTCTTTAAACGTCATGTTAATTCATTATTTAGAACTGCTAATCGCCCTTTTATTATTTGCATCCTTGCACAAAAGTCCTCCGCTTTCTTTGGGAGACTTTTACTGACATGTGCCCTTTTCTCTTTGGGTGTCACATGTCAGGTTTTGAGCCTGACTTAGTTACAGAAGACGACAGGTTGCTGATGTTCAGTTCGAGGATTCCGGTCCTACCTTAGTCTCAGCCGGTGACCCTCTTTACTTTTGTTTCGGCCATGCTTTAGGCCTTTTGTTCAGACTTGTACTTTTTGTGACTGCTCTGTGATGTTGGAATAATTTTCTGGATGTTGTTGGATGTTTTCTTTTATATTTTCTTTACTGTTATCATTGTTGTTGTTTCGTCGCAATGCAAAGGACTTGCTACTATTTGAAATTTTTACAGATGCTTATCAGACTGCAGCTTCACATCTC
This sequence comes from Scilla litardierei, assembly GCA_030789695.1. Taxonomy (NCBI): domain Eukaryota; kingdom Viridiplantae; phylum Streptophyta; class Magnoliopsida; order Asparagales; family Asparagaceae; genus Scilla; species Scilla litardierei. The sequence goes on from JAULAV010008483.1 coordinate 50,219, forward strand.
CACGTCTGAGCGGACCTCCTCACGTCTCACCTTTTATATTAGGGAAGCGGGATGTGACACGAACGAGCGATGGATCATAGATGGTGGAGTTAGGCTGCAATTTTCCGTCAATCTGGTTGCCTCTGCCACCAGGAATGACAACGACCCCTACCCCTCTGACGGTGTTTCTGGTTCTTGAAGTCAAAGAGACCAGTAGGGCGAGCAAAGGCAGAGAGGAATAAGGAGGTTATGGCTCCCTCGATCCCCATCAGATTGAGGGGCATCAAGAAGGGTGCAGACTGTCAATCAATTGGTGGTTGTATCCCAATCGCCTAAAGGGGCGAAGCCCTTCGATCTGCCCAAAGAGAATAGGATCGGCGACAGCAGCTATCATCCCTGCGGGGGCCCTTTGCTTCGCTCAATGAGCGATAGGGCAAAGCCATAGGACGTGCAGGGATCCTTCTGATTTATGAATCGGGCTGGATCTTGAGGTGACGAAGATGAAGAAGAGCTCTAATAACAATGATCCATTCTGATCTGTGATCGCTTCGAAGAGTGATGCCCTTGGGGACGATTGGCTTATTTTCGAACCTTCTGGCCGCCAAGCTCAGATCATCTTGTTGAAGGCATCAGAGAAAATGGCGGATGCCAAGAAGATATTTATTGACCGTTGGCTTGAGTCGGAGAACAGAGGGTTGAAGGATCGAGGTGATCGACGTTCCTCTCGTCGAAGCTGAGTGCATAGCTCGGTGGATTGCACCTGAGGTCGACGGATTGTCCCCCTTGGTGGCGGCATCCGCCCATTCATGAGATCAGCGACCGGCACTCCATGATTTCTGGGAGCTCGTGAGCCTTTGATTGGATCCAGGTCGACGAGGATCAGATCGGAGAGGGGGGGTTCACCCCCGACAATGGAGGAGCAAAAGCGGCCACATCACAACTGCCATTGTCGCTCCCAGGGGTAAAACCTATATCGCGTCGGCACAGGCACCCATCATCAAAGGAGAGGCAGGCACCAAGGGCAAGGAGCCATTTGTTGGCACCACCGGGGAGGAACGTTTTGCTGTACTGGGGAAGGAGCCCTGATGTCTTATCTTCCTTGAGCTCAGAGAGATCAGACGGCACACTTAAGGGGCCCCTCACCAATCTGGGGAGATTCTTGTAGAATCACTCTGCGGGGCTTGGAGTCCGCCGCCCTGCGGCCTTTTAAGCCTTTGATTAGATTAGCCGAATGAATCATTGTCGATGTGGTTGACGACATGGGTGTTGACTCGTTCCCACAGACGGTGCCAGATGTTTCGGGGTGTTTTCTCACCACAGATTGATAGCTGGAGGTCAAGATGTCGTCGCTATCACGTGAGACGGAGACGACCATCGGGGTCAATTGGCGGCGTGTTCACTTGAGCAGGAAGGCACGGATCTATGCTTCCCTGCACCGAGGGGAAGCCTCGACGAGACAACCTCTAGGATCGTTCGGACAAACAGGCTCTGGCACGAGGGCGTTCGGATCTGAGCGATGTGTCGCCGAAGGGAAGCTTCGACGGTGATGACGTCTCCTTTGATCTACAAGATGAAGAACTCGTCAGGGCAGTCGGACCTTGGTTCCGACCAATTTCCATCTGATACCAAATTCAGATCTAGTCTGGAGGATGCTAGGCGTGATCGAGCTTGGCTCATGAAGAGACCAAGCACCGATCCTCCAGCCAAGCTATGGAGGAGAAATACGAAAGGTGGAAGAAGGTGTGGAGAAGTTGTATTATCATACCTCCGTTGTGGATCTTGGAGATCCGTCCCCATGAGATGATGCATCTCTTCCCTTCATATAAGCGAGTCCTTGCTCTGTTGTAATGGGCCATGATGATACCTTATGGCTGTCATTCATGGGGACGTGCAAATGGGGAAATGTTTGACCCCCACTAATTGCGTCCGTTTGATGAGGGGATGAATGCCATCAAGGTGGGCCATGATTGGAGAGTGATGGTCATGAAGGTGGATGCCATAATTGGCGAGTGATGATCATGAAGGTTGTTGCCATAATTGGCGAGTGCTCCCTCAATTTAGTGAGCGATTTCCTCTACTACGAAAAGTGGGCAGTCTTTTGGGCCTTTGTCTTGGATGGAGAAACGTGGCCCGCCCGCGGGCCAAAGCCCAAGGCGGTACCAGGTTGGTTAACTAGTCGTGGTTGACTGGGCTACTCTGGGCCCGGTCAAAATGGTTGTAACAGATGCATATCTTCAATAAAATATAGAAAATAGGGCTGATAAAAGAAAAATCCCGAAAAATATCCGTTGGAACAGTGAGATCGCCATCTTCAAATTAAAAATAAAGCAAGATAAAATTAGGCCCAAAATTATATCATTTAATAAAATGATCCATATCTTCTAGAAAATGCAAAAAATTGCCATGAGCTCAGAAAAATCCGCGAAAAAGTCCATTGGAACAGAGAGATCGCTATCTTCAATTAAAAAAAATAAGAGAATACAAAATTTGGCAAAAAATCTTATCATTTAACTAAAAGATGCATGTCTTTTAGAAAATACAGAAAATTGCTCCGAGCTAAGTAAAATCCGTAAAAATATCTGTTTTAAGCGGGAGATCCCCATATTCAACTAAAAAATAAGAAACGACAAAATTATATTATTAAAATTATATCTTTAATTTAAAGAGACATATCTTGCAAAAATTTAAAAAATAGCTAGTAGCTCAGAAAAAACTGCAAAAATGACAGTTGGAACTGGGAGATCGCCATTTTATTTTGAAAAATAAGAAAAGACAAAATTAGGCTTAAAATAAAATTATATAACAAAAAGTTACATAACTTCCAGAAAACGTAGAAAATAACCAGTAGGTCAAAAATCCACAAAAATATCTGTTGGAACCGAGAGAACACCATCTTCAACTTAAAAAATAAGAGAAGACAAAATTGGGCCAAAAAATCATTTCATTTAATAAAATGATCCATATCTTCCATAAACAGTAGAAAAATTGCCCCGAACTTAGAAAATCTGCAAAAAATGTCAGTTGGAACCCGGAGATCGCCATCTTCATCTGAAAAAATATGAGACGAAAAAATTAGGCCAAAATCATATTTTTTATTTAAAATATCCATAACTTCTAGAAAATATAGAAAATAGCATCTAGTTCAAAAGATCTGCTAAAATGTCCGTTGGAACCGTTAGAATGCCATCTTAAACTGAAAAATAAGAGAAGGCAAAATTGGGCAAAAAAACATGTCATTTAATAAAACGATCCATATCTTCCATAAAATGTAGAAAAATAGCCCTAGGGTAGGAAAAATCAGTAAAAATGTCCGTTGGAATTGGTAGATCAACAAATTCAACTAAAAAAATAAGAGAAGACTAATAAAGGATATAAAAATTATATAATTTAATAAAAAGGTGCATATCTTACATAAAATGTAGAAAATAGCACCGAGCTGCGAAAAATCCACAAAAATGTCCGTTGGAACCGGAAGATCGTCATCTTCAACTGGAAAAAAAAGAGAAGACAAAATTAGGCCAAAAGTCATATCATTTAATAAAAAGATGCATATCTTCCAGAAAATTTAGAAAATAGTCTCGATTCAGAATTATCTGCAAAAAATGTCCATTGAAACCGGGAGATCGCCATCTTCAACTGAAAAAAGAGAAGACAACATTAGACAAAAAAATCATATCATATCATAAAAATACATATCTTATAGAAAATATAGAAAAATAGTCCCAAGCTATGATAAGTCTAGAAAAATGTCCGTTTGAATTGGTAGATCGTATCCTTGATTTGAAAAAATAAGAGAAGAAAAATGTAGGCTATAAAAATCATCTCATTTAATAAAAAGATACATATCTTCCATAAAATATAGAAAATCGCACCGAGCTCAGAAAAATCCGCAAAAATATCAGTTGGAACTAGGAGATCGCCATATTCAACTGAAGCAAAATTAGGCAAAATAAGAGAAGGCAAAATTAGGCCAAAATCAAATAATTTGATTAAAAGATCCATACCTTCCAGAAAATTTAGAAAATAGCTCCGAGGTCAGAATAATCATCAAAAATGTCCGTTGAAACCGGTAGATTGATATATTCAACTAGAAATAAGAGAAGAGACACAAAAGGATATAAGAATTATATCATTTAATAAACTGATCCATAACTTTTCGAAAATATAGAAAAATAGAACCGAATTAAGAAAAATCCACAAAAATGTCCGTTGAAACCGGAAGATTGCCATCTTCAACCAAAAACTAAGAGAAGACAAAATTAGGCTATAAAATCATTTCATTTAATATAAAGATCCACATCTTATAGAAAAAGTAGAAAGTAGCATGGAGCTCAAAAAAATCCGCACAAATGTAAATTGGAACCGGATGATCGCCATCTTCAATTGTATAAATGAGAACACAAAATTGGGCCAAAAAATCATATCTTTTAATAAAAATATACATATCTTCCAGAAAAGGAAGAAAAATAGTCCCAATATAAGAAAAATTCGTAAAATTTTCTGTTGAAACAGGTCGATCGCCATTTTCAACTGAAAAATAAAAGACGCCAAATGTAGGCTATAAAAATCATATCTTTTAACAAAAAGATTCTCTTCTTTCATAAAATATAGAAATAACACCGAGCTCATAAAAATTCGCAAAAATGTCCGTTGGAACTGGAAGATCGCCATCTTCAACTAAAAAATAAGTGAAGACAAAATTAGGCCAAGCATCACACCATTTAATAAAAAGGTCTATATCTTCCATAAATTGTAGAAAATAGCACTGAGCTCAAAAAATCCGCAAAAATATCCATTTGAGCCGGGAGATCGCCATCTTCAACTGAAAAATAAGAGAAGACAAAAATTAGGTTATTAAAATCATATCATTTAATATAAAGATTCATTTGTTACAGAAAATGTAGAAAATATCCCGAAGCTCAGAAAATCCACAAAAATGTTCGTTGGAACAGGGAGATCGTCATCTTCATCTAAAAATAGAGAAGACAAATTACGCCAAAAAAGCATAGCATTTCATAAAAAGATAGATATCTTCTAGAAAATGTAGAAAATATCCATTGGAACATGTAGATCGCCATCTTCAACTAAAAATTAAAAGAAGACAAACATAAGCTTAAAAATCATATCACTTATAAAAATGTAGGAAATAGCACTGAGCTAATAAAAATCTGGCAAAATGTCCGTTGGAACAGGGAGATCGCCATCTTCAACTGAAAAATAAGAGAAGATAAAATTAGGCCAAAAATCATATCATTTGATAAAAAGATCCATATCTTCCAGAAAATTTAGAAAATAGTCCTAAGGTCAGAATAATACGCAAAATGTCCATTAGACACAGGAGATCGCTATCTTTAACTTAAAAATAAAAGAAGCCAAAATTAGGCCAAAAAATCATATTATTTAATAAAAAGATCCAAACTTCTCGAAAATGTAGAAAAATAGCCCCGAGCTCAGAAAATCCACAAAAATGTCACTTGGAACCAGGAGATCGCCATCTTCAACTGAAAAATAAGAGCTGACAAAATTAGGTAATAAAAATCATATCATTTAATATAAAGATTCATATTATACAACAAATATAGAAAATATCACGTAGCTCAAAATAAATCTGCACAAATGTCCATTGAAATTGGGAGATCTCCATCTTCGTAGTAAATAAGAAGAAGACAAAATTAGGCCAAAAAACTTATCATTTCATAAAAAGATACATATCTTCAAGAAAATGAGAAAAATAGTTCAAGCTAAGAAAAATCTGCAAAAATGTTTGTTGGAATCGGGAGATCGACATATTCAACCTAAAAAGTAAGAGAAGACAAATGTAGGCTATAAAAATCATATTATTTAATAAAAAGTTCTATATCTTCCATAAAATATAGGAAATAGCACTTAGCTCAAAAAAACGCAAAAATATTCGTTGGAACCGGAAGATCGCCATCTTCAACTGAAAATAAGCGAAGACAAACTTAGGCTTAAAAATCATATCATTTAATATAAAGATACATAACTTTTCGGAAATGTAGAAAATAGCATTGAGCTTAGAAAAATCAGCAAAAATGTTCGTTGGAACTGGGAGATCGCCATCTTCAACTGAAAAATAAGAGAAGAAAAATCAAGTCAAAAAATCCTGTCATTTAATAAAAGGATCCATAAATTTCCGAAGTGTAGAAAAATAACCCCGAGCTCAGAAAAATCGACAAAAATGTCCTTTAGAACCGGGGGATCGCCATCTTCAACTGAATAATAAGAGAAGACAGAATTAGGAGAGTAAAATCAAATCATTTAATATAAAGATTCATATCATACTGAAAATGCAGAAAATGGCCCGGAGTTCAAAAAACTCGGAAAATGTCTGTTGGAACTGGGAGTTCGCCATCATCAGCTGGAAAATAAGAGAAGACACAATTATGCCAAAAAATCATATCATTTAATAAAAAATACATACCTGCCTTAAAATGTAGAAAATATCATCGAGCTCAGAAAAATACGCACAAATGTCCATTGGAACTGTGAGATCTCCATCTTCAATTAAAACAATATGAGAAGACAAAAATAGGCTATAAAAATCTTGCATTTAATAAAGAGATCCATATATTTAATAAAATGTAGAAAATAGCCTGGAGCTCAGAAAAATCCACAAAAATGTCCATTGGAACTGGGAGATCACCATCTTCAACAGAAAAATAAGAGAAAAGAAAATAAAGCCAAAAAATTATATTATTTAATAAAAATGATTCTTATCAAAAAAAATTCGCTAAAAATTCTGTTGGAACCAGAAGATCGTCATCGTCAACTGAAAAATAAGAGAAGATAAAATTATGCAATAAAAATTATATCATTTAATATAAGGATCCAAGTCTTATAGAAAATGTAGAAACTTGCACGGAGCGTAGAAATTTTCGCAAAAAGGTATGTTGGAATCAAAAGATCTCCATATTCAACGAAAAAATATAACTAGGCACGGGGAGATCGCTATCTTCAACTGAAAAATAAGAGAAGGCAAAATTAGGCCAAAATCAAATCATTTAATATAAAGATCCATATCTTCTGGAAAATTTAGAAAATAGCCTAGAGGTCAAATAATCCGTGAAAAATGTCCGTTGGAACCGAGAGATCGCTATCTTCAGCTGAAAAATAAGAGAATACAAAATTTGGCCAAAAAATCATATCATTTAAAAAGATCTGTATCTTACAGAAAATGTAGAAAAATAGTCCCAAGCAAAGAAAAGTCCACAAAAATGTCCCTGGGAACCGGTAGATCGCCACCTTCACCTGAAAAAATAAGAGAAGAAAAAAATGTTATAAAATTCATCTCATTTAATAAAAAGATACATAGACTCCTTAAAATGTAAAAAAAGCACCGAGCTTAAAAAATCCGCAAAAATGTCAGTTAAACACGGGAAATCGCCATCTTCAACTGAAAAAAGAGAAGGCAAAATTAGGCCAAAAATCAAATCATTTAATAATAACATCCATATCTTCCAGAAAATTTAGAAAATAGCCCCGAGGTCAGAATAATCTGCAAAAATGTCTGTTGTAACCAGAAAAATCCTCAAAAATGTCCGTTGGAACCGAGGAGATCGCCATTTTTAGCTAAAAATAGGAGAAGACATATCCATGCTATAAAAATCATATCATTTAATAAAAAGATCCATATCTTTTAGGTAATGTAGAAAATAGCCCGGAGCTCAAAAAAATCCGTACAAATGTAAATTGGAACTGGGAGATCGCCCACTTCAACTGAAAAAAGAGAAGACAAATTGGGCCTAAAATAATATCATTTAATGAAAATATCCATATCTTCCAGAAAAGGTAGAAAAATAGTCCCAAGCTAAGAAAAATCCGCAAAAACATCTGTTGGAATTGGTAGATCGCCACTTCGACTGAAAAATAAGAGAAGACAAAGTAGGCCATAAAAATCATATCATTTAATAAAAATCCTTATCTTTAATAAAATATAGAAAATAGCACCGAGCTCATAAAAATCCACAAAAATGTCCGTTGGAACGGGAGATCGCCATCTTCAACTGAAAATTAAGAGAAGACAAAATTAGGCCAAGAATCATATCATTTAATTAAAAATATACAATAACTTTAGAAAATTTTGAAAATCACCCCGAGGACAGAATAATACGCAAAAATGTCCATGGAACTGGAGATCGTCATCTTCAACTGAAAAATAAGAGAAGAAAAATTAGACCATAAAAATTATATCATTTAATATAAAGATTTATATCTTCCAGAATATGTTGAAAATAACCTAAAGCTAAGGAAAATCTGCCAAAAATTCTGTTGGAATCGAGAGATCGTCATCTTCAACTAAAAAATAAGAGAATACAAACATTGGCTATAAAAATCATATCATTTAATAAAAAGTTCTATATCTTCCATAAAATGTAGAAAATAGCACCGAGCTCAAAAAATCGGCAAAAATGTTTGTTAGAACCGGGAGATTGCCATCTTCAGATGAAAAATAAGAGAAGCCAAAATTGGGCCATAAAAATCATATCATTTAATATAATGATTCATATCTTACGGAAAATGTAGAAAGTATCTTGGAGCTCAGAAAAATCCATAAAAATATTAGTTGGAACCGGGAAATCGTCACCTTCATCAGGAAAATATAGAAGACAAAATTAGGCAAAAAATCATTTCATTTTGTTAAAAGATCAGTATCTTTCAGAAAATATAAAAAAATCAAGCTAAGAAAAATCCGCAAAAATGTCCATTGGAACAGTAAGATCGCCGTCTTCAACTGAAAAAAATAAGAGAATACAAATGTAGGCTATAAAAACCATATAATTTATACAAATGTAGAAAATAGAACCGAACTTATAAAAATCCGTAAAAATATCCGTTGGAACATGGAGATCGCCATCTTTAAGTGAAAAATAAGAGAAGACAAAATTAGACCAAAAATTATATCGTTTAATAAAAAGATCCATATCTTCCAAAATATTAAGAAAATAGTCCCAAGGTCAGAAGAATACGCAAAATGTCTATTAGATCAGGAGATCACTATCTTCAAGTGAAAAATAAAAGAAGACAAAATTATGCCAAAAAATAAAATCATTTAATGAAAAGATTCGTATCTTACAGAAAATTTAGAAAATATCACGGAGCTCAGAAAAATATGCAAAAATGTCCGTTGGAACCAGGCGATCACCATCTTCAACGAAAAATAAGAGAAGACAAAATTAAGCCTAAAAATCATATCATTTAATAAAAAGATATATAACTTCCCGAAATTGTAGTAAAATAGCACCAAGATCAGAAAAGCCTCAAAAATATCCGTTGGAACTGGGAAATCGCCATTTACAACTAAAAAATAAGAGAATGCAAAATTAGGCTATAAAAACCATATCATTTAATACAATAATCCATATCTTCCAGAAAATTTAGAAAATAACACAGAGCTCAGAAAAATCTGCACAAATGTCCGTTGGAAGTGGGAGATCGCCATCTTCAACTGAAAAAAGAGAAGACAAAATTAGGCCAAAAAATCATATCATTTAATAGAAAGATCTATAACTTTTTGTAAATGTAGAAAAATAGTCCTAAGCTCAGAAATATCTGCAAAAATGTCAGTTGGAAGCAGGAAATCGCCATCTACAAGTGAAAAATAAGAGAAGACAAAATTAGGCTACAAAAATCATACCATTTAATTAAAAGAGCCGTATCTTCAATAAAATGTAGAAAATAGTCCCGAGCTCAGAAAAATCCGCAAAATTGTCTGTTGGAACCGGGAGATCGCTATCTTTAACTGAAAAATAAGAGAAGACAAATTAGGCTATAAAAATCATATCATTTAATTTAAAGATACATATCTTACAGAAAATGTAGAAAATAGCCCGGAGCTCAAAAAATCCTCAATAATGTTCATTGGAACTGGGAGATCGCTATCTTCATCTAAAATATGAGAAGATAAATTAGGTCAAAAATCTTATTATTTAATAAAAAGATCCAAATCTTCCAGAAAATATAGAAAATAAGCTCTATGTCAATAAAAATATGCCAAAATCTCTATTGGAACCGTGAGAACGCCATCTTAATCGGGAAAATAAGAGAAGACAACATTAGGCCAAATAATCATATCATTTAATAATGATCCATATGTTCCATAAAATGAAGAAAAATAGCCCCAAGCTAACAAAAATCAATAAAAAAGTCTGTTGGAACCTATAGATTGCAATATTCAACTTAAAAATAAGAGAAGAAAAACATAGGATATAAAAATAATATCATTTAATAAATACATTTGTATCTTTCATAAATGAAGAAAATAACACGTGGTTCGAAAAATCTGCAAAAATTTCCGTTGGAACCGAAAGATCGACATCTTCAATTGAAAAATAAGATTAGATAAAATTATTCCAAAATCATATCATTTAATAAAAATATACATATCTTCAAGGAAATTTAGAAAACAGCCCCGAGCTCAGAATAACTTGTAAAAATGTCTGCAAAAACAAGAGATCGCCATCTTCAACTGAAAAATAAGAGAAGACAAATTTCGGCCAAAAATCATGTCATTTAATAATAAGATCCATAACTTCCCAAAAAGGTAGAAAATAGTCCTGAGCTCAGAAAAATCTACAAAAATGTCTGTTGGATTCCTCTCAAAAAATAAGAGAAGACACAATTAGGCTAAAAATCATATCAATTAATAAAAAGATTCATATCTTCAATAAAATATAGAAAATAGGGCCGAGCACAGAAAAATCCCGAAAAACACCCATTGGAATGAGATCGCCATTTTCAAGTAAAAAATAAGGGAAGATAAAATTAGGCCAAAAATTATATCATTTTATAAAATGATCCATATCTTTCGAAAAATTCAGAAAATAGCACTGAGCTCAAAAATCTGCAAAAATGTCCGATTAAACAGAGAGATCGCTATCTTCAATTTAAAAAATAAGAGAAGACAAAATTAGGCAAAAAATCGTATCTTTTAACTAAAAGATGTGTGTCTTCTAGAAAATACAGAAAATAGTTCTGAGCTAAGTAAAATCCGTAAAAAAAAACTGTTTGAACTGGGAGATCACTATATTCAACTTAAAAATAAGAGAAGACAAAATTATACTATAAAAATCATATCTTTAATTTAACGATACATGTCTTATTAAAAATTTATAAAAATAGCGGTAGCTTAGGAAAACTGCAAAAATATTCGTTGGAACCAGGAGATCGCCATCTTATTCTGAAAAATAAGAGAAGACAAAATTATACTTAAAATAAAATTATATAATAAAAAGATTCAAATCTTCCAGAAAACGTAGAAAATAGCCAATAAGCAAAAAATCCACAAAAATATCCGTATGAACTGAGAGAACGCCATCTTCAATTTAAAAATAAGAGAAGACAAAATTGGGCCAAAAATCATATCATTTAATAACATGATCCATATCTTCCATAAACAGCAGAAAAAATGCACTGAAATTAGAATATCAGCAAAAATATCAATTGGAACCCAGCGATCGCCATCTTCATCTGTAAAATATGACAAGACAAAATAAGGCAAAAAAATAATATTTCTTATTTAAAATAACTTACAGAAAATATAGAAAATAGCCTCTAGTTCAAAAGATCTACAAGAATGTCCGTTGGAACCAGAAAACGCCATCTTAATCTAAAAAATAAGAAAAGACAAAATTAGGCCAAAAACATATCATTTAATTAAATGATCCATATCTTCCATAAAATGTAGAAAAATTGCCACAGGGTAGGAAAAATCAGTAAAAATGTCCGTTGGAACTGGTAGATCAACATATTCAACTGAAAAAAATAAGAGAAGACAAATAAAGTATATAAAAATATATCATTTAATAAAAAGATACATATCTGACATAAAATATAGAAAATATCACCGAGCTGTGAAAAATCCGCAAAATGTCCGTTGGAACCGGGAGATCGCTATGTTCAACTGAAAAAATAAGAGAAGACAAAATTAGGCCAAAAATTATAACATTTAATAAAAAGAAGCATATCTTCCCGAAAATTTAGAAAATAGCCCGAGGTCAGAATAATCTGCAAAAAATTTCAATTGGAACCGGGAGATCGCCATCTTCAACAAAAAAAATAGAAGACGAAATTAGGCCAAAAAATCATATCATTTAATAAAAATACATATCTTAAGAAAACGTAGAAAAATGGTCCCAAGCTAAGAAAAGTTCGCAAAAATCTCCATTAGAACCGGTAGATCATATCCTTAACTTGAAAAAATAAGAGAAGAAAATTGTAGGCTATAAAAATCATCTCATTTAATAAAAAAATACATATCTTTCATAAAATGTAGAAAATAGCACCGAGCCCAAAATATTCTACAAAAATATCATTTGGAACCGGGAGATCGCCATCTTCAACTGAAATATAAGAGAAGGCAAAATTAGGCCAAAAATCAAATCATTTGACTAAAAGATCCATATCTTCCAAAAAATTTAGAAAATAGCCCCGAGGTCGGAATAATCATCAAAAAATGTCTGTTGGAACTAGAAGATCACCATATTCAACTGAAAAAAAAGAAAGACACACAAAGGATATAAAAATGATATCATTTAATAAAAAGATCCATAACTTTCCAAAAATATAGAAAAATAGAACCGAGTTAAGAAAAATCCTCAAAAATATCCATTGAAACCGGGAGATTGACATATTCAACTGAAAAATAAGAGAAGACAAAATTAAGCTATAAAAATCATATCATTTAATATAAAGATTCATATCTTATAAAAAGTTGAAAATAGCATGGAGCTCAAAAATATCCGTACAAATGTAATTTGGAACCGAGAGATCGCCATCTTCAATTGTAAAAAAGAGAAGAAAACGTTAGGTCAAAAAATAATATATTTTAATAAAATTCTTCGTATCTTCCAGAAAAGGAAGACAAATAGTCCCAAGCTAAGAAAAATTCGTAAAAATTTCTGTTCAAACGATAGATTTCCATCTTCAACTGAAAAAATAAGAGAAGACAAATGTAGGCTATAAAAATCATATCTTTTAATAAAAAGATCATCTTCTTTTATAACATATAGAAAATAGCACCGAGCTCATAAAAATCCGTAAAAATATCCGTTGGAACTAGGAGATCGCCATCTTCAACTGAAAAATAAGAGAAGACAAAATCCGGCCAACCATCACATCATTTTATAAAAAGATAAATATATTCCAACAATTTTAAAAATAGCACCTATGCCAGAATACGATGCAAAAATGTCTGTTGGAACCGAAAGATCGTTATCTTCAACTGAAAAATAAGAGAAGACAAAATTAGACCATAAAAACATATCATTTAATATAAAAGATCTATATCTTCCAGAATATGCAAAAAATAGCTTGGAGCTCAGAAAATCCGCAAAAACTTCCCTTGAAACAGGATGATCGCCATCTTCAACTAAAAAACTAAGAGAAGACAAATGTAGTCTATAAAAATATCATTTAATAAACAGTTCTATATCTTCGATAAACTGTAGAAAATAATACCGAGCTCAAAAAATCCACAAAATGTTCGTCGGAGCCGGGAGATCGCCATCTTCAACTGAAAGTTAAGAGAAGACAAAATGAGGGTATAAAAATCATATCATTTAATATAAAGATGCATATCTTACAGAAAATGTAGAAAATATCCCAAAGCTCAGAAAATCTTGAAAATGTAGAAAAATAGCCCCGAGTTCAAAAAATCCACAAAAATGTCACTTGAAAGCAGGAAATCGCTATCTTCAACTAAAAAAAATAAGAGATGACAAAATTAGGTTATAAAAATCATATCATCTAATTTAGAGATTCATATTATACAAAAAATATAGAAAATATCATGTAGCTCTAAATAAATCGCCAAAAATGTCCATTGGAACTGAAAGATCGCCATCCTTGTAGTAAAAAAGAAGAAGACAAAATTAGGCCAAAAAATCATATCATTTCATAAAAAGATACATATCTTCAAGAAAATGTAGAAAAGTCTCAAGCTAAGAAAAATCTGCAAAAATGTTTGTTGGAACCGTGAGATCAACATATTAAAATTGAAAAAAATAAGAGAAGACAAATATGGGCAATAAAAATCATATTATTTAATAAAAAGTTCTATATCTTCCAAAAAAATGTAAGAAATAGCATCGAGCTCAAAAAATACGCAAAAATGTCAATTTAAACTGGGAGATCACCATCTTCAACGAAAAAATGAGAGAATACAACTTAGCTATAAAAACCATATCATTAAATATAAAAATACATAACTTTTCGAAAATGTAGAAATTAGACATATGCTCAGAAAAATCCGCAAAAATGTTTGTTGGAACCACGAGATCACTTCAACTGAAAAATAAGAGAAGAAAAAATTAAGTTAAAAAATCATATCTTTAATAAAAGGATCCATAGCTTTCCGAAAATGTAGAAAAATAACCGCGAGCTCAGAAAAATTGACAAAAATGTCCTTTAGAACCGAGAGATCGCCATCTTCAACTGAATAATAAGAGAAGACAAAATTAGGATATAAAAATCAAACCATTTAATATAAAGATTCAAATCATACAGAAAAATCCGAAAAAATGTCTGTTGGAACTGGGAGATCGCCATCATCAACTGGAAAATTAGAGAAAACACAATTTCGGCCAAAAAATCATATCATTTAATATGAAGATACATATCTTCCATAAAATGTAAAAAATAGCACCGAGCTCAGAAAAATACGCACAAATGTCTGTTGGAACTGTGAGATAGCCATCTTCAACCAAAAATGGAAGACAAAATTAGGCCAAAAATCATAACATTTAATAAAAAGATACTTATCTTCCAGAAAATGTTTTAAAAAGACCAAAGGAAAGAAATATCCGCAAAAATGTCCGTTGGAACCTGGAGATCGCCATCTTCAACTAGAAAAATATGAGAAGAGAAAATTAGGCTATAAAAATCTTGCATTTAATAAAGAGATCCATATCTTTAATAAAATGTAGAAAATACCCTGGAGCTCAGAAAAATCCGCAAAAATGTCCATTGAAACTGGGAGATCACCATCTTCAACAAAAAATAAGAGAAGACAAAATAAGGCCAAAAATCATATCATTTAATAAAATGATTCATATCAAAAAAATTTGCTAAAATTATGTTGGAACCGAAAGATCGCCATCTTCAACTGAAAAATAAGAGAAGACAAAAGTAGGCGATAAAAATTATATCATTTGATATAAAGATCCATGTCTTATAGGAAATATAGAAAATTGTCCGGAGCGAAGAAAAATTCGCAAAAATGTCCGTTGGAGCCGAGAGATCGCCATATTTAACAAAAAAATCAATAGGAACCGAGAGATCTCCATCTTCAACTGAAAAGTAAGAGAAGGTAAAACTAGGTCAAATATCAAATCATTTAACATAAAGATCCATATCTTCCAAAAAAAATTAGAAACTAGCCCTGAGGTCAGAATAATCCGCAAAAAATGTCTGTTGGAATCGGAAGATCGCCATCTTCAGTTGAAAAATAAGAGAATACAAAATTTGGTCCAAAAATCATATCATTTAATAAAAAGATCCACATCTTACAAAAAATATAGAAAAATAGTCCCAAGCAAAGAAAAGTCCAGAAAAATGTCCGTTGGAATCAGTAGATCGCCACCTTCTTCTGAAAAAATAAGAGAAGAAAAATGTAGGCTATAAAAATCATCTCATTTAATAAAAAAATACATATACTACTTAAAATGTAGAAAATAGCACTGAGCTCAAAAAATCCGTAAAAATGTCAGTTAAACATGGGAGTTCGCCATCTTCAACTGAAAAAAGAGAGAAGGCAAAATTAGGCCAAAAATCAAATCATTTAATAATAAAATCCATATCTTCCAGAAATTTAGAAAATAGCTCACATGTCAGAATAATCCGCAAAAATGTTCGTTGGAACTAGAAAAATCCGCAAAAATGTCTGTTAGAACCGAGGAGATCGCCATCTGCAGCTAAAAAAATAGGAGAAGGCATATTCATCCTATAAAATCATAACATTTAATATAAAGATCCATATCTTATAGATAATGTAGAAAATAGGCTGGAGCTCAAAAAAATCCGCCCAAATGTAAATTTGAACGGGGAGATCGCCCTCTTCAACTCAAAAAAGAGAAGACAAATTGGGCCAAAAAATCATATCATTTAATTAAAATATCTGTATCTTCCAGAAAAGGTAGAAAATAGTCCCAAGCTAAAAAATCTGCAAAATTGTCTATTAGAATGGGTAGATCGCCATCTTAAACTGAAAAAAAGAGAAGACAATGTAGACTATAAAAATCATATCATTTAATAAAAAGATTCTTATCTTTAATAAAATATAGAAAATAGCATCGTGCTCATAAAATCCACAAAAATGTTCGTTGGAATGGGAGATCGCCATCTTCAACTGAAAAATATGAGAAGACAAAATTAGGCCAACAATATTATCATTTAATTAAAAATTTACATTTATTTTAGAAATTTAGAAAAAATCGCCCTGAGATCAGAATAATACGCAAAAATTTCCGTTGGAACCGGGAGATCGCGGTCTTCAACTAAAAAAATAAAAGAAGACAAAATTAGCCCATAAAATCATATCATTTAATATAAAGATCTATATCTTCCAGAATATGTTGAAAATAACCTAGAGCATAGAAAAATATGCAAAAAAATCTGTTGGAATCGAGATATGGCCATGTTCAACCAGAAAAATAAGAGAAGACAAACGTTTGCTATAAAAAATCATATCATTTAATAAAAGTTCCATATCTTCCAAAAATGTAGAAAATAGCATCGAGCTTAAAAAATTGGCAAAAAAGTTCGTCGTTACCGGGAGATTGCCATCTTCAAATGAAAAATAAGAGAAGACAAAATTGGGCTATAAAAATCTTAGCATTTAATATAATAATTCATATATTACAGAAAATGCAGAAAGTATCCCGGAGTTCAGAGAAATCCGCAAAATTGTTAGTTGGAACTGGGAGATCATCATCTTCATCGGGAAATTATAGAAGACTTAATTAGGCAAAAAATCATATCATTTCATAAAAAGATCCATATCTTTAAGAAAATTTAGAGAAACAAACTCAAGGTAAGAAAACTCCGCAAAAATGTCCAATGGAACCGTGAGATCTCCATCTTCAATTGAAAAAAATAAGAGAAGACAAATGTAGGCTCTAAAAATCATATAATTTATAAAAATGTAGAAAATAGAAACGAACTTATAAAAATCCGCAAAAATATCAGTTGGAACAGGGAGATCGCCATCTTTAACTAAAAATAAGATAAGAGAAAATTAGGCCAAAAATCATTTCATTTAATAAAAAGATCCATACCTTCCAAAAAATTTAGAAAATAGTCCCAAGGTTAGAAGAATACGCAAAATGTCAGTTAGAAACGAGAGATCACTATCTTCAACTGAAAAGAAAGACAAAATTATACCAAAAATCATATCATTTAATAAAAAGATCCATAACTTCTCGAAAATGTAAAAAATAGCTCCGAGCTCAAAAAAATTCACAAAAATGTCCTTTGGAACCAGGTGATAGCTATCTTCAATTGAAAAATAAGAGATAACAAAATTAGCCCAAAAATCATATCATTTTATAAAAATATACATATCTTCTAGAAGATGTAGAAAATAGTCTCAAGTTAAGAAAAATCTGCAAGAATATTCGTTGAAACCGGGAGATCGCCATCTTCAACTGACAAAAAATAAAAGAACACAAATGTATGCTATAAAAATCATAGTATTTATAAAAATTTCTATATCTTCCATAAAATGAAGAAAATAGCACCGAGCTCAAAAAATTCTGTAAAAATATCTGTTGGAACTGGGAGATCGCCATCTTCAGCTGAAAAATAAGAAAAGAAAAAAAATTAGGATATAAAAACCATATCATTTAAAATAAAGATTCTTATCTTCCTAGAAAGAGTACAAAATAATCCCGAGCTCAGAAAAATCCGCAAAAATGTCCATTGTATCTGAAAAAATCGCCATCTTCAATTGAAAAATCGAAGACAAAATTAGGCCAAAATATCATATCATTCAATAAAATGATACATATCTTCCAAAAAAGTGGAAAATAGTCTAGTGCTCAGAAAAATCTGAAAAAAATGTCCGTTGAAATTGAGAGATCGCCATCTTCAACTGGAATATAAGAGAAGAAAAAATTAGGCCAGAAATCACATTATTTAATGAGAAGATCACAATCTTCAACTGGAAAATAAGAGAAGACAAATTTAGGCTATAAAAATCATATCAATTAATAAAAAGATCCATATCTTTCATAAAATATAGAAAATAGCACCACGCTTAGAAAATGATATAGAAAATCTTATCAGGCAATATCCAGGTTACAACGAACATTTTTATAGATGAAGATGGCGATTTCTCAGTTCGAAATTTTGTCTTCTCTTATATTTCAGTTGAATATGGCGATTTCTCGGTTCCAAATTTTGTCTTCTCTTATATTTCAGTTGAAGATGGCGATTTTTCAGTTTCAACGGACATTTTTTGGCCTAATTTTGTCTTCTCTGAAATCATTTAATAAAACAATCCACATATTCCAAAAACTGTGAAAAATAGCCCGGAGCTTAGAAAAATCCGCAAAAATATCCGTTGGAACAGGGAGATTGCCATCTTCAACCAAAATATAAGAGAAGCCAAAATAATGCCAAATCCATATCATTTAATAAAATGATCGCCATCATCCACTGGAAAACAAGAGAAGACAAAATTAGGGTACAAAAATCATATCAATTATTATAAAGATCATTACCTTCCAGAAAATAAAGAAAATAAGCGTGAGCTCAGAAAAATCTGCAAAAATATTAGTTGGAAACGGAGATCACCATCTTCATCTGAAAAATACGAGAAGACAAAATTAGGTCAAAAAATCTTTTCATTTAATATAAAGATCCATATCTTCCAAAAAACGTAGAAAATAGCCTAGAGCTCAGAAAAATATGTAAAAACTTCCGTTGGAACCGGGAGATCGCCATCTTCAACTGAGAAATAAGAGAAGACAAAATTAGGCCATAAAATCGTATCATTTAATATAAAGATCCATATCTTACAGAAAAAAATTGAACATAGACCGAAGCTCAGAAAATTCCGCAAAAATTTCTGTTGGAACCGGGAGATTGCCATATTTAACTTAAAAAATAAGAGAAGACCAACTTAGTTTATAAAAATCATATCATTTAATAAAAATATCCATATTTTCAATAAACTGTAAAAAAATAGTTTCGAGTTTAAAAAAATCCACAAAAATAGCCGTTGGAACCGGGAGAGCTACATCTTCTGCTGAAAAATAAGCGAAGACAAAATTAGGCTATAAAAATCATATCACTTAATATAAATATTCTTATCTTACAGAAGATTTAGAAAATATCCCAAAGCGTAGAAAAATCCACATAAATGTCCGTTGGAACCGGGAGATCACCATCTTCATCTGAAAAAAAGGAATACAAAAATTAGGCCAAAAAATCATATCATTTAATAAAAAGATTCATAACTTTCCGAAATTGTAGAAAATAGTCCCAAGCTCAAAAAATTCGGCAAAAATATCCGTTGGAAGAGGGAGATCGTCATCTTCAAGTGAAAAAATAAGAGAAGACAAAATTAGGCTACAAAAATCATATCAATTAATAAAAAGAGCCGTATCTTCAATAAATGTAGAATAGCCCAGAGCTCAAAAACAATCCGCAAAAATATCTGCTGGAACTGGAAAATCGCAATATTAAACTAAAAAATAAGAGAAAACAAAATTAGGCTATAAAATTCCTATCATTTAATCTAAAGATACATATCTTATAGAAAATGTTAAAATAGCCAGGAGCTCAGAAAAATCAGCGAAAATCTCTGTTGGAACCCGGGACATCGACATCTTCATCTGAAAAATATGAGAAGATAAAATTAGTCCAGAAAATCGTATTATTTAAGAAAAGATCCATATCTTCTAGAAAATGTAGAAAATAGCCTTTAGGCCAAAAAATCCGCAAAAATCTGTATTGGAACCGTGAGAACGCCATCTATAACTGAAAAATAAGAGAAGACAACATTAAGCCAAAAAATCATATCATGTATTAAAATGATACATATCTTCTATAAATGAAGAAAATAGCCCCAAGCTAATAAAAAGCAGTGAAAATGTCCGATGGAACTGGTAGATCGCAATATTCAACTGAAAAAATTAGAGAAGAAAATGTAGGACATTAAAATCATCTCATTTAATAAAAAATTCGTATCTTCTATAAAATTTTGAAAATAGCACCGACCTTGGAAAAATCCGCAGAAATTTCCGTTGGAACCGGGAGATCGACGTCTTCAACTAAAAATTAAGCGTTAACAAAATTATGCTATAAAAATCATGTCTTTTATTTCAATTGAAGATGGCGATGTCTATGTTTCAACGGACAATTTTTGGCTTAATTTTGTCTTTTCTGATATCATTTTACAAAAAGATCCATATCTTCCAGAAAATGTGAAAAATAGCCCGGAGCTCAGAAAAATCCGCAAAATATCCGTTGGAACCGGGAGATCACCATCTTCAACTGAAATATAAGACAAGACAAAATTAGGCCAAAAAATCATATCATTTAATAAAAAGATCACCATCATCAACTGGAAATAAGAGAATATGAAATTAGGCAACAAAAATCATATCAAAAAATAAAGTTCCTTTTATTCCAAAAAATATAGAAAATAGCTCTTAGCTCAGAAAATACGTAAAAATTTTCATTGGAAACGGGAGATCGCCATCTTCAACTGAAAAATAAGAGAAGACAAAATTAGGCCATAAAACTCATATCATTTAATATATAGATACATATCTTACATAAAATGTAGAAATAGCCCAGAGCTCAGAAAAATCTGCATAAATGTCTGTTGGAACCAGGAGATTGCCATCTTCATCTGAAAAATAAGCGAATACAAAATTAGGCCAAAAAATCATTTCATTAAATACAAATATCCATATCTTACAGAAATATGTAGAAAATATTACGAAGCTCAGAAAATTCTGCAAAAATTTTCCTTGGAACCGGGAGATCGCCATAATCAAGTGAGAAATAAGAGAAGACAAACTTGTTTATAAATCATATCATTTAATAAAAAGATCCTTATCTGTATTAAACTACAGAAAATAGTTCCGTGTTTAGAAAAATCTGCAAAAATGGCCGTTGGAACCGGAAGATCGACATCTTTAATTTAAAAAATCAGAGAAGATGAAATTAGGCCATAAAAATCATATCATTAATCTAAAGATTCATATCTTACAGAAAATTTAGAAAATATCCTGGAGCTCAGAAAAATCCGCGAAAAATGCCATTTGAACCGAGAGATCGCCATCTTCATCTTAAAAATAAGAGAAGACAAAATTAGACCTTAAAATCATATCATTTAATAAAAAGATCCATATCTTCTGGAAAATGTAGAAAGTATACTCTAGGTCAAAAAAATCCGCAAAAATCGTCGTTGGAACCGTGAGAACACCATCTTCTATTGAAAAAAAATAAGAGAATACACCGTTTGGCCAAAAAATCATGTAATTTAATAAAATGATCCATATCTTCCATAAAATGAATAAAAATAGCCCCAAGCAAAATAAAATCAGTACAATGTCTGCTAGAACCGGTATATCACAATATTCAACTAAGGAGAAGAAAAACTTAAGGTAAAAAAATCATATCATTTAATAAAAAATCCATATCTTTCATAAAATGTAGAAAATAGCAACGAACTTCGAAAAATCTGCAAAAATTTCCATTGGAACCCGGAGATCGCCATCTACAACTGAAAAATAAGAGTAGACAAAATTAAGCTATAAAAATCAAATCATTTAATACAAATGTTCATATCTTACAAAAAATGTAGAAAATATCCCGGAGCTCAGAAACATTTGCAAAAATGTTCTTGGAACCCGAAGTTCGTCATTATTTTCTGAAAAATAGAGAAGACAAAATTAGGCCAAAAATCATATCATTTCATAAAAAGATCCATATCCTTCAGAAAATGTAAAACAACATACTCAAGCTAAGAATAATCTGCAAAAATGTCTATTGGAACCGAGAAATCGCCATCTTCAACTTAAAAATAAGAGAAGACAAAGGTAGGCTATAAAAATCATATCATTTATAAATATGGAGAAAATAGCGCCAAGCTTATAAAAAGACGCAAGAATATCCGTTGGAATAGGGAGATCATAATCTTCAACTGAAAAAAATAAGAGAAGACAACATTAGGCTATAAAATCATTTCATTTAATAAAAATATCCATAACTTTCCGAAATGTAGATAATGCAAGGAGCTCAGAAAAATCCGTAAAAATGTTTATTGAAACCGGGAGATCGCCATCTTCATCTGAAAAATTAAGAAAAGAAAAAATAGGTCAAAAATCATTTCATTTAATAAAAAGATCCATAACTTTTCGAAAATTTAGAAAAATAGCATTGAGCTCAGAAAAATCGACAAAAATTTCCGTTGGAACTGGGAGATCGCCTTCTTCTACTGGATAATAAGTAAAGACAATATTATGTTATAAAAATCATATCATTTAATATAATGACTCAAATTATATAGAAAATGTAGAAAATAACTCGGAGCTCAGAAAATTCCGCAAAAATATCCGTTGGAACCGGGAGATCACCATTCGAATGAAAAAAATTAGAGAAGAAACGATTAGGTTAAAATAATGATATCATTTAATAAAAAGATCCATAACTAACCGAAAATGTACAAAATTAGTCCCAAGCTCAGAAAAATCAACAAAAATGTCTGTTGGAACTGGGAGATCTCCATCTCCAACTGAATAATAAAAGAAGACAATATTAGGTTATAAAAATCATACCATTTAATATAAAAATTCATATCATACAGAAAATTGAGAAAATAGCTCAGAGTTCGGAAAATTCCGAAAAAAATTTAGTTGGAAATGAGAGATTTCCATCTTCAACTGAAAAATAAAAGAAGACAAAATTAGGCCAAAAATCGTATTATTCAAGAAAAAGATACATATCTACCATAAAATGTAAAAAATAGCACCGAGCTCAGAAAAATCCGCACAAATGTCTGTTGGAACCGGGAGATCGTAATATTCAACTTAAAAAAAGAGAAAACAAAATTAGGCCAAAAAATCATAGCATTTAATAAAAAGATTCATATCTTCAAGAAAATGTTGGAAAAATCCCAAAGCTAAGGAAAAATTTGCAAAAAATGTCTGTTGGAACTGTGAGATCGCCATATTCAACTGAAAAAATATGAGAAGACAAAATTAGACTAAACAAATCTTGCCATTTAATAAAGCGATCCATATCTTTAATAAAATGTAGAATATGGCATGGGGCTCAGAAAAGTCCGCAAAAATGTCTGTTGGAACTGGGAGATCGCCATCGTCAACTGAAAAAAGAAGAAAAAGATTAGAATATAAAAATCATATCATTTATTATAAAGATTCTTATCTTTCAGAAGTGTACAATATAGCCCTGAGCTCGGAAAAATCCGCAAAAATATCCGTTGGAACTAAAAGATCGCCATCTTCTACCGAAATATAAGAGAAGCCAAAATAAGGCCAAAATATCATATCATTTAATAAAATGAAACATATCTTCCAAAAAAGTAGAAAATAGTACGGAGCTAAGAAAATTCTGCAAAAAAGTCCGTTGGAATTGAGAGATCTTCATCTTCAACCGTAATATAAGAGAAGAAAAATTAGGCCAAAATACCATATCATTTAATAAAATAATACTTATTTTCCAAAAAAGTGGAAAATAGACCGGAGCTCAAAAAATCCACAAAATTGTCTGTTGGAACCGGGAGATCGATATCTTCAACTGGAATATAAGAGAAGACAGAATTAGGCAAACAATCATATCATTTAATAAAAAGATCGCTATCTTCAATCGAAAAAATAAAAGAAGACAAATTTAGGCTACAAAAATCATATCTATTAAGAAAAAGATACATATCTTTCATTAAATGTAGAAAATATAACCAAGGTCAGAAAATGGTATATAAAAATGTTATCGGTTGAAGATGGCAATATCCCGGTTACAACATACATTTTTATAGATGAAGAAGGCGATTTCCCGGTTCCGAATTTTGTCTTCTCTTATATTTCAGTTGAACATGGCGATTTTCCGGTTTCAACTAACATTTTTGGCCTAATTTTGTCTTCTCTGATATCATTTAATAAAACGATCCATATCTTCCAGAAAATATGAAAAATAGCCCGGAGCTAAGAAAAATCTGCAAAAATGTGCGTTGGAAACGGAAGATAGCCGTTTTCAATGAAATATAAGCGAAGACAAAATAAGGCCAAAAAATCTTATCATTTAATAAAAAGATCGTCATCATCAATTGAAAAATAAGAGAAGACTAAATTGGGCAACAAAAATCATATCAATTAAAATAATGATCCTTATCTTCCAAAAAAATATCGAAAATAGCCCCGACCTCAGAAAAATACGTAAAAATTTCTGTTGGAAACAGAAGAGTGCCTTGTTCAACTGAAAAATAAGAGACGACAAAATTAGGCCATAAAATCATATCACTTAAAAAAGATCCATATCTTACGAAAAATGTAGAAAATAGCACAGAGCTCAAAAAATCCTTAAAAATATCCGTTGGAACCGGGAGACTGCCATCTTCATCTGAAAAATAAGAGAAGACAAAATTAGGCTATAAAAGTCATATCATTTAATGTAAAGATCATTATCTTACAGAAAATGTAGAAAAGCAGCCGGAGCTCAAAAAATTCCACAAAAATTTCCGTTGGAATCAGGAGATCGCCATATTCAACAAAAAAATAAGAAAAGACAAACGTAGTCAATTTAAATCATATCAGTTAATAAAAATATCCATATCTTCAATAAACTGTAGAAAATAGTTCCAAGTTTATAAAAATCTGCAAAAATGGCCGTTAGAACAGGGAGATTGACATCTTCAACTTAAAAAAATCAGAGAATACAAAATTAGGCAATAAAAATCTTCTCATTTAATATAAAGATTCATATCTTATAGAAAATTTAGAAAATAGCCCAGAGCTCAGAAAAATCAGCAAAAATGTCAGTTGGAACCAGGCAATCGCCATCTTCAATGAAAAAATAAGAGAAGACAAAATTAGGCCTAAAATAATATCATTTAATAAAAAGAACTATACCTTCTCTAAAATGTACAAAAATAATCAAGAGCTCAGAAAAGCCGCTAAAATATCTGTTGGAATCGGGAAATCACCATCTTCAACTAAAAAGTAAGTGAAGACAAAATTAGGCTATAAAAATCATATTACTTAATATAAAAATCCATATCTTCAAGAAAATTTAGAAAATAGCATGGATCTTAGAAAAATCCGCACAAATGTCCATTGGAAATGGGAGGTCGCCATCTTCAACTAAAAAAGAGAAGACAAAATTAAGCCAAAAAATCATTTCATTTAATAAAAAATCCATAACTTCCTGAAAATGTAGAAAAATAGTCCCAAGCTCAGAAATATCTGCAAAAATGTCCGTTGGAAGCAGGAGATCGACGTCTTCTAGTGAAAAATAAGAGTATACAAAATTAGGGTAAAAATCATATCATTTAATAAAAAGAGCCATATCTTCAGTAAAATGTAGAAAATAGCCCCGAGCTCAGAAAAATCTGCAAAAATGTCTGTTGGAACTTGGAGATAGCTATTTTCAACTGAAAAATAAGAGAAGACAAAATTAGGTTATAAAATCATATCATTTAATCTAAAGATATATATCTTGCATAAAATGTAGAAAATAGCCCAGAGCTCAGACAAATCAGCAAAAATGTCCGTTCGAACCGGGTGATCGCCATCTTCATCTGAAAATATGAGAAGATAAAATCAGGCCAAAAATCATACTATTTAATAAAAAGATCCACATATTCCAGAAAATGTAGAAAATAGCCTCAAGGTCAAAAAATCCGAAAAAATCTCCGTTGGAACCGTGAGAATGCCATCTTCAACTGAAAAATAAGAGAAGACATCATTAGGCCAAAAAATTATATCATTTAATAAAATGATACATATCTTCCATAAAATGAAGAGCAATAGCCCCAAGCTAACAAAAATCAGTAAAAATGTCCGCTGGAACGGGTAGATCACAATATTCAACTGGAAAAAATTAGAGAAGAAAAACATATGATATAAAAATTATAGCATTTAATTAAAAAATTCATATCTTCCATGAAATGTAGAAAATAGAACCGAGCTTCGAAAAATCCGCAAAAATTTTCGTTGGAACCGAAAGATCGCCATCTTCAATTGAAAAATAAGAGTAGACAAAATTAGGCCAAAAATCATATCATTTAATAAAATATTCAATTTTTCAATAATATTAAGAAAATAGCACCGAGGTCAGAATAATCTGCAAAATGTCCGTAGGAACCGGGAGATCGCCATCTTCAACTGAAAAATAGGAGAAGATAAATTTAGGCCATAAAAATCATATCATTTAATAAAAAGATTCATAACTTCACGAAAATGTAGAAAAATAATCCCAAGCTCAGAAAAATCCGTTGAAATGTCCGTTAGAACCGTGAGATCACCATCTTCGGCTGAAAAATAAGAGAAGGCAAAAGTAGGCTAAAAATCTTATCATTCAATAAAAAGATTCATATCTTCAATAAAATATAGAAAATAGCCCTGAGCACAGAAAAATCCCCAAAAATACCCGTTGGAACATGGAGATTACCATCTTCAATTAAAAAATAAGAGAAGATAAATTTAGGTCAAAATAATATCATTTAATAAAATGATCCATATCTTCCGAAAATGCAGAAAATAGCCCCGAACTCAGAAAAATCCGCGAAAATATCCATTGGAACAGAGATCTTTATCTTCAATTGAAAAATAAGAGAAGACAAAATTAGGCCAAAATCATATCATTTAACTAAAAGATGCATATCTTCCAAAAAATACAGAAACTAGATTCGAGCTAAATAAAATCTGCAAAACTGTCGGTTTGAACCGGGAGATCACCATCTTCAATTGAAAAATAAGAGAAGACAAAATTAGGCTAAAATCATATAATTTAATTTAAAGATGCATATCTTACAGAAAATTTAGAAAATAGCCAGGAGCTAAGAAAAAACAGCAAATATGTCTGTTACAACCAGGAAATTGTCATCTTAATCTGAAATAGGAGAATATAAAATTAGGATAAAAAATCTTTTCATTTACTAAAAATATCGAAACCTTCTCGAAAATGTAGAAAAATAGCTCTAAGCTTAGAAAAATCCGCAAAAATGTTCTTGGAACCTGGAGATCGCCATCTTAGATTGAAAAATAAAAAAATTAGGTTATAAAAATATCATTCAATATAAAGAATCATATTATACAAAAAAATTATAGAAAATAGCCCTAGCTCAAAATAAATTCGCAGAAATGTCCATTGGAACCGGGAGATCGCCATCTTCAAAGTAAAAAAGAGAAGACAAAATTAGGCCAAAAAATCATATCATTGCATAAAAAGAAACATATCTTCCAGAACAATTAGAAAAATAGTCTTAAGCTAAAACATCTACAAAAATCTCCGTTGGAAATGGGAGATTGCCATCTTTAACTAAAAAAATAAGAAAAGACAAACGTAGGCTATAAAAATCATATTGTTTAATAAAAAGTTCTATATCTTCCATAAAATGTAGAAAACATCACCGAGCTCAAAATAATATGCAAAAATGTCCGTCAGAGTAAGAGTATGAATAATCCCCTGCGTCAGCCTACCTTGTTGGAGTAAGCAAACCAGTTAACGCAGGGCTCGAGGAGCTATTGCATTTTCATCTCATTTTGATAGATATTTCTAGAGTAAGGAAGTCCACTCTTTCTATAGTTAGTAATTCCCTTCCCTTAACCCTCCAACCGGTTCTATTAAGCTAATCCAGATGCGAGTCCGGAAGTTCAAGATGATAAAGAGCTAGTGGAGGATGATAGAATACGCTAATGAATAAGCGAGCTTAATCTGTGCTGACGAACCCTCCAACCCGAGGTTAGTAAGTAACCCTCGTGCTTGTTCTATTATAAGTAATTCCATGCTAAAACCACTAATCCACTCTTTAACCAGCTAATCCATAAGGAAGTTTACTTTGCCAACCCCACCTTCTCTCTAGCTCTAGATTTAGGGATTAGCATGTTGGCTTACTTACTATATGAAATTATATCCCCCAGGGAATTACTTCTTATCTAACCTTGTTTTGAACTTCCTTACTTGAGAGCGGGGTACTGACTTATACCAGAACGAGAGAATACCTTGCCCACAATGGAATATTTTTATGAAATTCTCTATCCCGTGGGGCTGGCTAACTCTAAAACCTTTCTTACGAGAGATCTAGCACTATATAGGACTTCCTTTATCAAGTCCTTTCCCTTTGGTTGCCTGACTTTCTTACCTGGGAATGACTTAAAACGACTCTATAACATTTATTATTTAAAAGCTGGCTTCGATGACTTATTCAACAACCTTACGTCACTATAGCTCTAGAAAGAGGGTAGACTTGCTTTCTTAGGGAACCGAGAGATTTTCATATTCAACTAAAAAATAAGAGAAGACAAATATAGGCGATAAAAATCATATCATTTAATATAAAGATATATAACTTTTCGAAAATGAAGAAAATAGACCTGAGCTCAGAAAAATCCGCAAAAATGTTCTTTGTAACATGGAGTCGCCATCTTCAACTGAAAAAATAAGAGAAGAAAAAATTAGGTCAAAAATCATATCATTTAATACAGAGATCCAAACTTCTTGAAAATGTATAAAAATAGCCCTGAGCTCAGAAAAATCGGCATAAATGTCCGTTGGAACTAGTGGATCACCATCTTCAATTGAATAATAAGAGAAGACAAAATTAGGTTACAAAAATAACATCATTTAATATAAAGATTCATATCATACAGAAAATGTAGAAAATAGCCCAGAGCTTAGAAAAATCCGAAAAAAATGTCCATTAGAACCGGGAGATGCCATCTTCAACTGGAAAATAAAAGAAGACAAAATTATGCCAAAAATCATATCATTTAATAAAGAGATTCATATCTGCCATAAAATATAGAAAATAGCACCGAGCTCAGAAAAATCCGCACAAATGTCCGTTGGAACCGCGGGATCGCAATATTTAACTAAAAAAAGAGAAGCCAAAATTAGGCCAAAAAATCATATCATTAATAAAAGATTTATATCTTCTAGAAAATGTAGAAAAAAATCCCAAATCTAAGAAAAATTTGCAAAAATGTCCGTTGGAACTTGGAAATTGCAATCTTTAACTGAAAAATATGAGTAGACAAAATTAGGCTTAAAAAATCTTATCATTTAAAAAAGAGATCCATATCTTTAATAACATGTACAAAATAGCCTGGAGCTAAGAAAAATCCACAAAAAATGTCCATTGGAACAAGGAGATTGTCATCTTCAACTGAAAAATAAGAGAAGAAAAAATAGGATATAAAAATAATATCATTTAATATAAAGATTCTTATCTTCCAGAAAAGTGAACAAAATAGCCCCGAACTCTGAAAAATCGGCAAAAATGTCAGTTGGAACCTGAAGATCGTCATCTCCAACCAAAAAAATAAGAGAAGACAAAATTAGGCCAAAATATCATATTATTTAAAAATGATACATATCCTCAAAAATGTGGAAAATAGTCCAGAGCTCAAAAAAGCTGCAAAAAATTCTGTTGGAACCGGGAGATAACCATCTTCAACTGGAATATAAAAGAAGAAAAAATCAGGCTTAAAAATCATATCATTTAATAGAAAGATCGCCATCTTCAACTGGAAAATAAGAGAAGACAAATTTAGGCTATAAAAATCTTATCAATTAATACAAAGATATATATCTTGCATAAAATGTAGAAAATAGCACCAAGCGTAGAAAATGATATACAAAAATCTTATCAATTGAAGATGGCGATATCCCGGTTACAACAAACATTTTTATAAATGAATATGGTGATTTTCCAGTTCTGAATTTTGTCTTCTCTTATATTTCAGTTGAAGATGCCAGTTTCCTGGTTTAAACAGACATTTTGACCTATTTTTCTTCTCTAATATCATTTAATAAAACGATCCATATCTTCCAGAATATGTGAAGAATAGTCCAAAGTTCAAAAAATCCGCAAAACGGTCGCAGGAACCGGAAGATCGCCATCTTCAACCGAAATATAAGAGAAGAGAAAATATGGCCAAAAAATCATATCATTTAATAAAAAGATCGTCATCATCAACTAGAAAATAAGAGAAGACAAAAATTAGGCAACAAAAATCATATCAATTAATATAAAGATCCTTATCTTTTAGAAAATATAGAAAATAGCCCCGATCTCAGAAAAATATGCAAAATTTCCGTTGAAACCGAGAGATTACCATCTTCAACTAAAAAATAAGAGAAGACATAAATAGACTATAAAAATAATATCATTTAATATAAAGATCTTACAGAAAATGTAGAAAATTGCCCGGACTCAAAAAAATCCGCAAAAATGTCCGTTAGAATAGGAGATCGCCATATTTAACGAAAAAATAAGGGAAAACAAAATTAGTCCAAAAATCATATCATTTAATAAAAAGATACATATTTTCTAGAAAATATAGAAAAATAGCACCGAGCTTAGAAAATCTAAAAAATGTCCATTGGACCAAGGAGATCGCCATCTTTAACTGAAAATAAGATAAGACAAACTTAGCTATAAAAATCATACCATTTAATAAAAAGATACATATCTTCCATAAAATTTAGAAAATAGCCCCGAGATCAGAAAAATCTGCAAAAATTCTATTGGAAACGAGATATCACTATCTTCGACTGAAAAATAAGAGAAGACAAACTTAGCCTATAAAATCATATCATTTAATAAAATGAACAATATCTTCAATAAACTATAGAAAATATTCCCAAGCTCGAAAAAATCTACAATAATGTCTGTTGGAACAATAAACTATAGAAAATATTCCCGAGCTTAGAAAAATCTACAAAAATATCTGTTGGAACAGGGAGTTCGTCATCTTCAAATAAAAAATAAGAGAAAACAAAATTAGGCCAAAAATCACATAATTTAATAAAAAGATCCACAACTTCCCGAAAATGTAGAAAAATAGTTTCGAGCTCAGAAAAATTCGAAAAGATTTCAGTTGGAACCGGAAGATTGCCATGTTCAAATTAAAATAAGAGAAGACAAACTTTTGGCTACAAAATCATATCATTTAATAAAAAAATCCATATCTTCAATAAAATCTAGAAAATAGCCCCGAGATAAAAAAGCTGCAAAAATATCCGTCGGGAGATCTTCATCATCAACTGAAAAATAAGAAAAGACAAAATTTGGTTATAAAGATCATATCATTTAATCTAAAGATCTATATCTTATAGAAAATATAGAAAATAGCCCGGAGCTAAGAAAAATTTGCAAAAATGTCCGTTGGAACCAGTAGATCGCCATATTCATTTCAAAAGTAAGAGAAGATAGAATTAGGCCAAAAATCATATCATTCAATAAAAAGATCCATATCATCCTTAAAATATAGAAAATATCCTTATGGTCAGAAAAATCCGCCAATTTGTCTGTCCGAACCGGGAGTTTGCCATTTTCAACTGAAAAATATGAGAAAACAAACTTAGTCTATAAAAATCATATCATTTAATTAAAAGATCCCGATCTTCAAAAAATTATAGAACACAGCACAGAGCTGTGAAAATCTGCAAACCGAGAGATCGCCATTTTAACTCAAAAATAAGAGAAGACAATTTAGGCTATAAAAATCATATCATTTAATATAAATATTCATAACTTTAACTAAAAATATGCAAAAATATCAGTTGGAATCGGGAGATCGACATCTTCAACTGAAAAATAAGAGAAGATAAAATTAAACCAAAAAGTCATATCATTTAATAAAAAGATATATATCTTCCTTAAAATGTATAAATTAGCTCTGCGCTCAGAAAAATTCGTAAAAATGTCTATTGGAACTGGGAGATGGCCATTTTCACCTAAAAATAGTAGAAGACAAAATTAAGCCATAAAAATCATATCATTTAATAAAATGATCCATATCTTTGATGAAACCTAGAAAATAGCATGCGCTAAGAAAAATCCACAAAAAATTTCGTTGGAATCGGGAGATCGACCTATTCAACGTAAAAAATAAGAGAAGACAAAATTAGGCCATAAAAACCATATCATTTAATATAAAGATCCATATCTTCAATAAAATGTATAAAATAGCTCGAAACACAGAAAAATCCGCAAAAATATCCGTTGGAACATGGAGATCGCTATTTTCAACTGAAAAATAAGCGAAGAGAGAATTTGGCCTTAAAAATCAAATCATTTAAAATAAATATCCATATTTTCTAAAAAATGTCGAAAATAGCCCATATCTTAGAAAAATATGCAAAAATATCTGTTGAAACCAGTAGATCGCCATCTGCAATATGAAATAAGAGAAGATAAAATTAGGCCAAAAATCACATCATTTAATAAAACGATCCTTATCTTGAAGAAAATGTGGAAATTAGATTGGTGCTGAGAAAAATCTGCAAATATGCAAGTTGAAATCGGGAGATCACCATCTTCAACTGAAAAATTAGAGAAGACAAAATTATGCCAAAAATCATATCATTTAATAAAAAGATCTATCTTTCAGAAAATGCAAAAAATAACCATGAGCTTAGAAAAATCCATAAAAATGTCCATTGGAACCGGGAGATCGCCATCTTCAACTTAAAAGTAAGAGAAGGCAAAATTAGGCTATAAAAGTTCTATCATTTAATATTAAGATTAATATCTTACAGAAAATATAAAAAATGGCCCGGAGTTCAAGAAAATCATCAAAAATGTTCGCTGGAACTGGGAGATCACAATCTTCAACTGAAAAAATAAGATAAGACAAAATTAGACCAAAATGTCATATCATTTAGTCAAAAGATCCATATCTTCCAGAAAATGTAGACAAATAGTCCCTAGCTAACAAAAATCTGCAAAAACACCCGTTGGAACATGGAGATCCCGATCTTCGACTAAAAAATAAGAGAAGACCAACTTATGCTATAAAAATCATATAATTTAATGAAAAGATCCATTTCTTACATAAAATGTAGAAAATAGCTCCGATCTCAAAAAAAAATCTGAAAAATGTTCGTTGGAATCGAGAGATCGCTATCTTCAATTAAAAAATAAGAGAAGACAAAATTATACCAAAAATCATATTATTTAATAAAAAGTTCCATGTCTTTTAGAAAATGTAGAAAATAGTCTTGTGGTCAGAAAAATCCCCAAAAATGTCCGTTGGAACAGGGAGATTGTCATTTTCGACCGAAAAATAAGAGAAGACAAACTTAACCTATGAATAACATATCATTTAATAAAAAGATCCATAAAACGTTTGTTGGAACCGGGAGATCGTCATCTTCAACTGAAAAATAAGAGAAGACAAATTTAGGCTATAATAATCAAATCATTTAATAAAAAGATCCGTGTCTCCAATAAAATGTAGAAAATAGCTCCGAGCTTAGAAAAATTCCTACAATGTCTGTTGGAACTGGAAAATTGCCATATTCAACTGAAAAATAATAAATAACAAAATTAGGCTATAAAAATCATAAGATTTAATATTAATATTCACATCTTACAAAAAATGTAGAAAATAGTGCAGAGCTTAGAAAAATCCCGTAAAAACGTCCGTTGAAATCGAAAAATCACCATCTTCAACAAAAAAATAAGAGAATACAAAATTAGGCCAAAAAATCATATCATTCAATAAAAATATCATATCTTCGAGAAAATGAAGAAAAATAGCCTCGAACTCAAAAAAAATCCGCAAAAATGTACGTTGGAATCGAAAGATCGCCATCTTCACCTGAAAAATAAGAGAAGACAAAATTAGACTACAAAAAGCATATCATTTGATAAAAATATCCATATATTCAAGAAAATGAAGGAAATAAAACCGAGCTAAGAAAAATCAGCAAAAATGTCCATTGTAGCAAAGAGATCATCAACTTCAACTGAAAACAAAGGAAGACAAAATTAGGTTATAAAAATTCTATAATTTAATATAAAGATACATATCTTACAGAAAATATAGAAAATAGCACATAGACCAGAAAATTTCGCAAATATATCCGTTGGAACCGGTAGATCGCCATATTCAACTAAAAAATAAGAGAAGACAAACTTAGTCTATAAAAATCATATCATTTAATAAAAAGAAACACATCTTCCATAAAATTTAGAAATAAACATGTGATTGGGCCGGCATTCGAGATAATTCGATCGACAATTGATTATGGCCCGCAAGGCCCACCTCAGAAGTCCGATCGACTCAGTCAAAACCCAATAGTCAGTCGACCGTTGAGTCCACTTCACTCGAACATGGGATTAAAGGTGGGCTCGTGAATCTTGGGGACATGCACAATATTTATTCCTATTAATGGGGGAAGATCGTGGCCCTATTATGGGTGACTGTTATCACCCCAACGTCTCCAAAGGGACCATGAACGTCTATAAAATAGGGGAAAGGGTCCCATTTCCAGGGTACAAGGTCTAAGACATATAACTCTACTTTCTCAGCTTATACTTCTTATACATTCGAGCTTGCACCGACAGTCCTGAGACGAACCTCCGTGGGTCGATCTCAGCTGCACCAAGCTCCCTCACTCAATTAAGTTCCATTCTAACTTAAGCATCGGATGGGATTTGGATCGGAACCCAGATCCGACCCCCCTAACGAGACCCTGTGGTGCAGATCGACGGTCATCATCCAATGTTAAAGGTCGACATTGAGCTTCCAAGCCTCGAACGATCGATGCAACTACCGCTCAAAGGTCGATCGAATGTCGCATCATCTTTAACTACCATCACTCGACCCTGGTTCTTCCAACCAAGGGTCACACTCTAACTGCCGACGAGGCTCCGACTCAGCATCTTAAGTCTACGTCAGCTTGACAATTGTCTCGGTCAATTTTGGCCTTAACTGTTTGGCACCATCTGTAGGAAAATGTTAACCAGCTTGATATCCCAAAACAATCTAGAAGCTATGACAGATGGGCCCAGTAATGCTGGACCGATCGAAGGTCCGAATGAGAAGCCGAGAGCAAACTTCGTCCTGGTGGAGGACATCGCATACTCCACAATGCCGCCACCACGACCAGTAGAGGCCCCAAAGGAGCCTGGGGTGACTCGAAAGGAGTTCACCCAGTTCACCGAGCAGGTCGATAGGAGCCTAGGTGCATTGGCTACTTTAATACACCAAAATATGGGGAGCCCATCCCCCGTAAATGAACCGTTGCTGCCTCCAAACCCGAACCTGACACCAACCAAGGGCTCGGCTTTCCTCCGAGATCTGGGGGACCCAAGGGCAGATCAACTGGAGATTAACCTCCACAATTCGACCCCCTGGCCCACCAATACAATGGAGCGGAGGTCGATAATCGAGCTTTTCGTTCTCCATGGAGAACCCACCCCCTCCAATTACCGGGCAGCAACCCGCAGCATCCTAGATCAGGTAATGTATGGGACTCTCCCAGGATATAACCCACTGAACCCTACAGGTTGATTCGTGGGGAGGGAGGAGATCCCGAACCGATCCTCGGGAGCCAACTATGCACAACCTGGAGCGGAATAATCCTTACTGGTCCAATTTGTGATTTGGAAGACCCCTCTGAAAGAGAATATCATCTCTACTCATCCTCTTTCCAAATTCAAGCTCCATGCTCTACCAGCTTATGATGGCAGAGGCAACCCATGGTCGCACATTCATAAGTATTTGAATGTCATGCTGCTCCACGGGACCGACGAGCCATACCTTTGTAGAGCTTTCCATGCTACCTTGTTCAAGAGGTCAAAAAGCTGGTACGAAGGGCTATCCCACAGCTGCATCGGCTCGTTTAACGAACTGGCAGAAATATTCTGCAAACAATTCGTCGCAAGATGACGTCCTAAGAAGAGGTCGTCCCACCTCTTCTCGCTCAAACTGAACGAGAATGAGTCGATCCGAGCCTTCATCCAGAGATTCAACGATGAGAGGCTCGATGTAGAAGAGACAACGGATGTGACCGTTATAGCAGCACTCATCCAGGCAGTCCGGAACAAGCACCTGAGGAGGGCTCTTCACTAGTTCCCCCTACCACCGTCGTAGAAATGTTCAACATAATGGATCAGTTCACTTCCTCGGAGGAGGCAGAAGAACCAGTCGGAGCTAATACGAATAGCATCCCCTCCCGCCGTGGAGACACAAGGCAAGAGAAACCAGTCTCAGGAACCCCCGCCAGGAGTCTCGAAATAAGAGGCGCATGGAAAGGAGCCCTCGAAGCAAGGAGCGTCCTGCCCATGCCAAGCCAACTACTCCTAAGGCGGCAGTCCTTGTTTATGCCCCACGAGAGGAACTGATTCAAGAGACGGCTAAGAAGGGCAAATATGAGAAGAGGAACGACCTCAAATTTTGCAAATATCACGACGACAACGGACATGATACCAACGGCTGTTGGACTCTCAAAAAAGAGATCGACGTCCTATTCAAGCAAGGACACCCCAAGAACCCGGCAAATGATCCACCTAGCAAGGAGGGATCCTCAAAGCATAAGGGCAAGATGACGGGATCACATGTCACCAAGGTGATCGACTAGCAAACCATCTAAACTTGAGGCAAATAAAAGAGGTGTTAGACAACAACATCTCCGACGAAATCTAGAAACATTTGTATGCCATTGTCACTCTTTTTTTCAAATAAAGCATGTCTCTTTTATGAAATAAAGTTTTCCTTCCTTAAAGCCCTCTTAAATTTTACAGAAGCTATCCCATTAAAACTCCCCTTGAAACGGATCTGATCCTCAGGAAGTCTTTGGTAAACAAAACTTATGTTGATGCTAATGAATCTCCTAAGCGAGTATCAGTCGTAAGTCGAAGGGGCCACTCCTTTACCACTGAACGACTCTCCTAAGCGAGCATCAGATGTAAGTCGAAGGGGACACCCCTTTGCCACTGAACGACTCTCCTAATCAAGTGTCAGACGTAAGTCGAAAGGGCCACCGCTTCGCCACTGAACGACTCTCCTAAACGAGCGTCAGCCGTAAGTCGAAAGGGCTACCCCTTCGCCACTGAACGACTCTCCTAAATGAGCGACAGCCGTAAGTCGAAGGGACCACCCCTTCGCCACTGAACAACTGTCACGCCCAGCTTCCCATTATGCTTGGGAGCAAGAATGCGAATAGGTCTGCATGTGCAAGTAAGGAAGAGGAACTTTTGTTTTTCTTTCCTCCTTGACTTAAACACAATAAGCATCTGTGTGAAACCCCGCAGGTTCTTTCTTGCATACTCAAAACAACACAGAAAATCATTTATTATTTATTATAATCTCAATCGTCTCAAAAAGGATTACAACAATAAGGAAAGGAAGAGAGGCCTTATGGCCCATACAATATGGAATACACAAATCATATACAAAGGAAACTATAAGGAGATGCAGCCTGAGAGTATCCTCCTGGAAGAATCTTGCATCTAGTGGTTCACACTACTCTGGAACTAGGATCTACAAAAAATCACTCAGAACCTGACAGACATTGCATTAAAACACAAATACAATGCTCGTAAGTGAGGGTTACTCATGTAGGTTCCCAAGCATCAATCTCATTTAATTAATTAAAAAGAATTTAGCAGGGTAATAACATTGTCTACTAACAGGATAAAGGCATATGAGCATAGTATGGTGAAGTGAACATAGCAAAGTGTAATGTATGTAGCAAAGTGAGGTGAACATGGCAAAGTGTAGTATACAGAGTAAAGTGCAGTGAGCATGACAAAAATATGTATGAGCATGGTAAGAGCGTAGCTAACAGTTTACACAATTTCTGGTAGCAATAAAAGAAAGTAAAGAGAGTGCCAATCAATACTTAATCTAGTGACAAGTCTAATGTCTGACGGCGGAAGAAACTACAATTACATCCAAACCAATGGAAGCTAACCGTGGTTTTGTACTTACCGACCCCATCTGGGCGACGGTCAAATTTACTGGGGGGTAAAATCCAGCATTCCAACCTCTACTACAATGGACTACCCCACCCAAAAGTGTCAGTGTGTAACTGTATAATTCAATGATTGCCATACGACCAATATTATGTAAATGCCCCAAGGGCCCAATATTCCATATATGCCTCGAGGGACCAATATCTATATATGCCCCGAGGGCCCAATATTCGTATATGCCACAAGGGCCCAATATTACATTTCATTGGAGCAGACCATCGCAAAGATGGTGTTGCACGAATAATGGTACAATATGTAAAAAGAGTATTTTATGAACATTTAGGCATGGTTAACATGAACATTAAGCTATTACCATTACAATGAGCTATTACCAACATGAAACTCAATTATCATTAACAAACCATCACCATTAATAAACTAACAACAATTTGGTGAACAAGTTAACAACGTCATTAATCTCATGAATATTTAACTAAATCATCATGCAAGTTTATTTTAACGGTGTCTATTCTCATTGGTTTATTAGAATACACTTATTCCAATAAGTAACAATTGGGACGTGCAAGGATACGACGATGTCGCTCAATACAAACTGAATGTTATGTTAAAGAATGCACAGTAATAAATATCAATGCTTTTTGTTAATTAACATTAATATTAACAATTAACATTAATAAATTTATGTAACAAATTTCTTGCCAATAATCAATTACGAAGTGGACCTGAATGTTACTATTAATTATGTAGTTAAGGAGAATGTGATGACACAAGCCTTAACACAAAAATACGTACTATTAATTAGTATAGTTGTAGTCATATTAATAGTAAGTATTATTAATACTAAGCTGCTATATGTTGACATGAAAACACTATTGTGCATAGGTTATTATGTCACATGAATATTAAATTTTGTTAATACGTTAGTTAACAGGTAATCATGTTATGATTAGTTATACCATGGTACAAATAATCCTAGGCATTGGATGATATTCATTACTGTTAATAAGAGTACTAACATTACTAAATTTTAATGATTACTTTAGGGGTATTAGCATGAAATGTTTATTAGACTGTTGAAACCTTGTATGACATTTGTTTAGGCAAACTTTGTACAACATTGAATAGCATTGGCACATGAGAGTGGAACAATGGGGTAAACAATTTTGAAAACAGAAGAATAATAATTGCAAGTTCTCTTATACAACATAACTAGTCATAACACATGCCCGCGGGCATGGTTCATTTAAGATTTTGTCCCGTGAAATCTTTGTACCCAAAAAAATTATTTTCACAGCCAAAAATTAAAAGAACAACAAATTAGACTAAAATTATTTAGCGGCACATGCATCTTTACTGCGGATCAAATTCGGCGCAAGCACCTTCGACACGGAACAACAAATTTGGCGCCGGCGCCTTCGGCATAGAACAACAATTTCGACACCTGAAACAACAAATTAGTGTATAACAACAAATTCGATGCAGGCGCCTTCGTCGCGGAAATAACAAATTAGCATAAAAAAATTTAGCGGGCGCCTTCGCGTCAAAGCCGTGCCTTCGTGATGAATGAATAAAATGTATGATTATGTTTGTTCTTACAACTGTTGCGTTCCTTCTCATTAAAGGAAATAAGCTGAACACACAAATGGTGAAAGAGAGGAATTAGATGTATGATTATGTTCGTTCTTACAGCTGTTGTGTTCCTTCTCATCAAAGGAAATAAGCAGATGGGTGAAAGAGAGGAATTATATGCACGCTGATATGTTACCTGATATCTTCTGTGTTAAGGTGTATTTTGATAATTTCCCAATAAATTAATAATTTCTTTTTTTGTTATCAGGCCTCGTCAATTTGTATTATTTGCAATATATTATACGAAATTTAAAAATGAAAAAAAATCCAAAAAGCTCTGCCACATTTCCTAATATTTTTTGCGTAATGTATAGACCACATTGAGAAGAATAATCATCAAGCCCAAATTAGTCAACACAAATATAAATCGACTTAAACAAAAGAGTAGATTTCATTCCAAAATATTCCAAAATATATAACAACCATCAGCAACATCTAAACCTAAAAACACAGACCAAAACCTGAAAACATTAAACATGAGAATTTCACTAACTTAAAACAAACAAACACCCAACACTAACTAAAAACACTCAGACCATTGAGATTCTAAGCCCTCTCGCATCTGATCATCCTTGCAAGCTGGATGTCTTTAGGCGCCTTCGGGGCGGGCGCGATCCGAACTCAAATATAGATATCAAACGGTGCCTGACTGAATTGTACGAAGCAGCCACACTGCTGAAAAAGAATTCTTCAACTTCCGACTTTCTTCTTCGTCAGCTTTTTTTGTAAAGCAATGTTATCAGGTGAGCGCCGCCATAATTTCTCTTTGCTGCAATTTTATTTTCTACCTGAAACATATCATATGCAAACCATGAACAATCAACAAAAAAATGCATGCCATAATACAGAAGAAGTCATATGGCACTTTAGTATTAATTATGTGCATATCTAGTTAGAAATTCAAATAAAGTATGGCATATGAAAAAAATTAATAACATAATAGAGCAAAGATTAAGAACTTCATTTACCTGAAAATTTTCATGTTTGTTCAGCAAGTGCTCACGGTCATTTGAAACATTGTTGTTCTCTAATGTGAAAATTTTAGTTCCTAAAGTAAAAAAACATGATTAACAAATTTTAGACGAACACAAAATTCAGTAGATAAGCTCACCGGCTTGCAACCTATGCAACACAAAATACTCATCAAATTTCATACACCAAAAACATCAATTAAACAATTGAAAAGCATACAGATGTGAAATTTCTCACCCCACATCCAGTATCAACAACAGTTCTAATACTCCCATCAGTTAACAGGATAATCGAATTGATGTCATCAATGTAGGCGTCGGCACCGCGCGGGAACATCGCACCGCCCCCAGGGAAACAGAACCGGTCTCCCTCCACTTGAATCCAATGCAGGTTAGCCTTCTCAACACTGAGCTCCTTGTGCAGCATGTTATCAAACCAAGTAATACCTCTCTCTATGGCCACTTGAAGGGGCTCGTGTACTTGGGTCATTCTGCTCAAAATTTTTGTTTAAGTCCATTTCACTAATTAATTTTAATTTTTTTATTTTTCTCAAAAGTTTTCCTTCCCTTGTGAATTCAGGATTCTTCAATTATAGAAATCCCCAAATTCCTTTGCAATTACAGCACCTCACATCCATAACCGGCCTATATCACAATCATTCACCAAATAACTTCCCAAATCTCTTCTTTTCACCGTCCTACTAAATTGTTTTATTTTCAAACTTATTGCAAAGTCATTCACCTCATCATCAACAAATGCCCATCTCAAGAAAACAACATAATTAACAGTCAACCTAAAAATCTCCAGTGAATGAACAAAAACAGAGACAAAGACTTTAAGCGTGTGATCGCATCAATAGAAAAAGTATTATTTCATCCATATTTTTAAAAAAGGTAATTAAATTAACAAAATATAGGTGCATGTGAGAAATTTACCAATGTGGGCTATCAATCTTGCATCAGAATCGACATTATGGCGATACAACAAATCTCCTCTTAAGAACTCCACCCTTCGCAAACACCAGATCAAGAGAGAATAATTCACTAGCCAACAACATTAACAAAAATCAGACCAAATCGACCACCAAGCATTTACCTCCTAAGATCCACCCTTCACAAACACCAGATCACAGTCGAGGACCCTTCGCCCTCGCCAACCCTCCGCACTTCGCCCTTAACCATCACTCCTCGTCGACCTTCAACGGCATCTTCGAGAGAGATAGCCTGCCATCTGCCCTTTGCCATTAGCCGCTGCTCTTTGTCGCCCTTCAATGGCGTCTGAGAGAGAGAGAGAGAGAGAGAGAGAGAGAGAGAGAGAGAGAGAGAGAGAGAGATATATATATATATATATATATATATAGCCTGCCCTCTACCCTTAGGCGCCGCTCTTTGGCTCCTTCAACGCCATCTTCGAGAGAGATCCTACCATCTGCCCTTCGCCCTTAACTGCCGCTCCTTGCCGCCCTTCAACGTCGTCATCTTTGCGAGAGATAAAGAGAGGAGATTATAGCCACCCTTTTTGACAGAGTGTGAGATGAGTTTGATGTGAAAGGACGCATAGAGTGGGTTTATACAGAAGGTGATGGCTTTTTGGTGTTGACGCAGATCATTGACGTGGCATTTAATTGGACGGATAGGATTTAATCTGAGCACATCAGAGAAAGAGAATGCAACTTTTGGACTTTTGGACTTCCCCTTACACGTTTTCCCCCAACACATTTCCCAAGCACAGATTAAAGAATTTCAAACTTTTAGACTTCCCCTTCCACGTTTTCACATCAAAATTTAAGAACTTTCCCTCCAAAATCTGCTCAAAATCTCATCTCAGACGTTCATTCCCTACGATTTAATCTCCACCGTCTTTTATCTTGTCCTAGTCAACCCTAGGATTCAAAAATCGATGTCAAATGTATAATAGATAACTCAG
>JAULAV010008484.1:0-14220 GCA_030789695.1 Scilla litardierei
CCCATGTTTGTACTCTCCATACTTGCCTGTAAATATAGAGCTATGGGCTCATTCCCCAGTAGTTGATTCATAACACGTTATCAGCACGAGCCTCAAAAAGTTTCCACAAAATTTTTTTCGTTACGAAGGCGAAGGGAGACGGGAGATCCACGCGTGCAGTGCAAGGCTTCCTCAATCGAGCGTCGTCATCTGCATTGGGCTTCATTCAACCGTCGCTACATCCAAGGATGGATATAGAGGTAAAACCCGCTAAAAATGATGTTTTTATCATTCGTATGATTGATCTATCCATAGATCTCGCAAGATTGATATGGGGATTACTTTTCACTTGAAAACGACGAATTGTTCGTCTAAAACCCAAATTCCCCCAACCCCATTGCCGCGCTCGAAGCAAACCCCCCCCGAAGGGGGGCTGCGGCCTTGCCGCTGCCGTCGCGAAGCGGGAACCCCCCAAAAGGGGGGGCTGCGGCCTTGCCGCCGCTAGAAGCAAAACCCGCCCGAAGGGGGGCTGCGGCCTTGCCGCCGCCGCCGCAAAGCGAAAACCCCCCCGAAGAAGGGGCTGTTGCCGTGTCGCTCGAAGCCAAATCTCCCGAATGAAGGGGGGCCGCTGCTTCCTCCGCCGCTGCGACCAACCCCCCGTAGGGGGGCGCGATTTTTTCCACCACTGCGAGTCACCCCCCCGAAGGTAGGGCGCGGCTTCCTCCGCTGCTGCGAGCAAACCCTGCCCGAAGGGGGGCACGGGTTCCTACGCCGAGGCAAGCAAACCCCCCCGAAGGGGGGTGCGGCTTCCTCCGCCGCCGCGAGCAAACCCTTGAGGGGGCGTGATTTTTCCACCGCCGCATCTCACCCCCGAAGGGGGGGTACGGCGTCGCCGCCGCTGCATAGCCCCGTAGGGGGCGGCCCCCCAAGCTCCGCCGCCCGTCGCCCCTCCCTGTAGGGGGTAGCTTCCCTCTTTGTCGTCGTCGGCAGCAGTCAAAGAGGGGCGGCGGCGGCTAACCCTAGCTGTCGCCCATCAACCCTATTCTTGGGCCCGAAGCCCATTTTCGAAAAAAAAACAGATTGAGTCTGCAGGCCTAAAGCCCGCAGCCACTCTGCGGGCTTCAGGCCAGTAGACCATATTTTCGAAAAAAAGATAGGGTAAGGGGCACCTAATTATTAAATAAGGCTAAAAATAACCTTTAAGAAGGTACTTGGGAACTAAAAATTAAGTAAAAACAGGCATTTGGGGACACAAAAACTCATGAAAAATCATGATATATGGCTACAAAGGAGATTCCTTGGGGATTTCTGATACATTTTGGGGGATGATTTAAAAAGGAAAACTTTTTCCTTTTACATAGATCATGTCACTTTTGGGCTCTTCTTCAATTCGATGATTAAACCCAAATTTTAACAACCCTTGCATCAAATGATTTCTTCAGTAAAATCATCTATACATGCTTTACATCATTGGCTTATTCTATGGATATTGCATACGTGGTTGTGCATTATATTTAAGCTTAATAATTAGGAAGATCCTGCGACCGCTCTACCATTAGTCACCTAACCTAACGGTGTATGACGTTGCCCAGTGGTCCAATAATTATTAAG
The DNA here is from genome assembly GCA_030789695.1 of Scilla litardierei. Classification (NCBI taxonomy): domain Eukaryota; kingdom Viridiplantae; phylum Streptophyta; class Magnoliopsida; order Asparagales; family Asparagaceae; genus Scilla; species Scilla litardierei. The sequence continues at coordinate 1,591 of JAULAV010008484.1, forward strand.
TGATTAAATTCTTTATCCTCATGCGAATATAATTGCATGTGATGTCTGTGAATGAAAATGTTGATGAGTACAATTTTTCTGCATGAGTGACTAAATGTGGTTTCTGGATCGACTTTTTAAGTCCCACATTTTATTTCCCGCACTTTTCTTTTATTTTTGAGAGAAATTGTAGTGAGGAATTTATGTAAATGTCAAAGACAGAAGACCATTTTCCATAGAGACGGAGGCCACAATTGAAGCTGGAGATATTATATGGGACCCACGGGGTTTCCAAAGTTGTATTTTTCTTTTAAGCTGCAAATTGTATAATATGGACTGTACGGACTTTGGACTCTTTTTATGTGGGACTGGCCGATCCACACATTTAGCTCTTCATTAAATTTTACCTCCGCATGAAAATGTTTCTTTGATTAAAATATTAATTCATGCATATTTGTGCTCTGATAGATAAATGGCTAAAATTGCCAGCGTCGATTTCGAAGTGCTGGATGCATCAAGTAGAAACTATCTGAGCTGGCAGCTAGATGTGAAGTTTCACCTGCGGGCAAAGTCCCTCATTGCTGCTGTAACAGAAAAAGAAAATGTTAGCGATATAGAAAAGGCGCAAGCCATTATCTATATTCGCCACCATGTGGACAAGACCTTAAAGGCTAAATACCTTATGGTCGAAGATCCACTTGAGCTATAGACCGCCCTTGAGGAGAGGTATAAACATCAGAGAGATGTTATACTCTCAAGGGCACTATATGAGTGGGAGAACTTGAGACTGCATGACTTTAAGTCTATTGCTGAGTACTACTCAGCACTTTTTAGCATCACCTCACGCCTGAAGTTGTGTGGTGAGAAAGTCTTAGAAGATGGCATGCTGGAAAAGACGTTTACGTCTTTTCATGAAAAAGATGTGATACTTATGCAGCAATACGGTGAACAAAAATTCACCAAGTATTCTGAGCTGATGTCATGTTTACTCATGGCCGAACAAAACAGAGAGCTTCTTCTCGCCACTCACAATATGCGCCCTCCTGGCACTGTCCCTCTACCAGAAGATCACCATACCTCTTCCTTCAAAAAGGAGAGATAATAAAAGAAAAGAAAGACCACAAAAAGAGGGACAACACAAAAGAGCCAAGGGCCAAGTACAGCAGCGAAAGTATGAAGAAGGGAAGCACAAGTTCACCTGGCGCAGAAATGACAATAAGAAAAATGATGCACCTCCACCCAAGAGGGATTGGAAAGACCAGTGTCACAGCTGTGGCATGAAAGGCCACTTGTCCAGAGTGCCGGACCCCACTGCATCTCCAGGAGCCGTATAAACAAAGCAAGAAAAAGAATGCTGAAACAAACCTGGTCACTGCAAATAATGCAGTCAAGTTCACAGCAAAAGACTTCGAATCAGAGGACATGCTTGATTAGCCTACTACATTTATCTTCGCATTTTATTTTCAGAACAATCTATCTTATGAGAGCTTTTTATGTAATTTGATTTTCTTTGAATAAAATTTAGTTTCTGAATGCAAATGTTTTACTCATTTTTTTGATGGAATGCTCTCATGACTGCTAGGTAGACAGTGCTTCGACACATACGATCTTTCAGCATAAGTATTATTTTCATAGCATTATACCGTATAAGAGCCCTGTAAATACAATTTCAGGGCCATCAGATATAATTGAAGGTTCTGGGAATGCAATCTTGTTGCTCCCCAAAGGAACAGAAATCAAAATTAAAGATGCATTATATTCTCTGAATTCCAAGCGAAACTTACTAAGTTTCAAAGATATCCGTCTGAACAGATTCCGCTTGGAAACAACAAATGTAAAAGAGAATGAATTACAATATGTAACATCTCAAGAAAATGGAATAAAAACCATACTTGAACGTTTTGAGAGCCTCTCATCGGGCCTCTACCATACAAAGATTCGGAGAGAGGAATCTAACTCAACGGAGCACCTGAAGTGCCCGACATCAGCCCAATTTTTACTTTGGCATGATAGACTTGGCCACCTTGGATCTGTGATGATGCACCGCATCTTATCACAATCTCATGGGCATAACGTGAAGAACCAGAAGATTCTTCAGAAAGGAGAATTCCCTTGTGTACCTTGCTTCAAGGGTAAATTAATAACAAGGCCATCATCACTTAAAGTGGATATCAAGTCTCCAAGCTTCCTCGAAAGAATACATGGAGACATATGTGGACCCATCCACCCCCCTAGCGGCCTTCTGGTACTTCATGGTACTGATTGATGCATCTTCGAAATATCCATATGTGTGTCTACTTTCGACCAGCAACTTAGCTTTTCCAAAGCTCCTGGCACAAATTATAAAGTTACAGGCGCATTTTCCAGATAACCAAATAAAATAAAATACATCTGGATAATGCGGGAGAATTCACCTCCCAGTCATTTCAAGAATACTGCCAGGCAACAGGAATAGAAATTGAACATCCGATGCCGTATGTTCACACCCCGAACGGGTTAGCTGAGTCGCTAATCAAAAGACTCCAATGGATTGCACGTCCATTGCTAATAAAATCTCAGTTGTCGGTGGATGCATGTGGACATGCAATTCTGCATGCTGCATCATTAATAAGAATAAGACCCTCAGGAGGTTAGAGTCTCTCTCCAATGCAACTTGCAAATGGAACACCGCCAAACATTTCTCACCTGAGAATCTTCGGCTGCGCAGTTTATATCCCCATCGCACCACCCTAGAAGACCAAGATGGGCCCTCAACGTCGACTAGGTATTTATATAGGGTTTGACTTACCCTCCATTATAAGATACCTAGAACCCCAAACGGGGGACGCCATTAAGGCACGTCTTGAAGACTGTGACTTTGATGAGATATATTTCCCCATAATGGGCCTAGACATTGAAAAGTCTAGTGCGAAGCAAATGTTAACATGGGATACAAAAAGCTTGACCCACTATGATCCGGTAACAAAACAATGTGATGATGAGATCCTGAAGATCTTACACATCCAGAACACCGTTCATAGATTACCGGACTCATTTACTGACAACCAGAAGATTGTCAAATCACACATCCGTGCTGCAAATACTCTAGATAGGATTGATATTCCAAAAAATGGATGCAATCCACCAGCAACAGAAGTGGCTACACCTCAACAGAAAAGAGGCAGACCACCAGGCTCCAAGGATAAAAACCCAAGAAAAAGAAAAATATCCGAAGACCTTGGGACGATACCCCCACAGAAAAACGAGCTCGTGCCCATACCCTCTCCCCTCCCTGAATCCACTGCAGAGGAACTGCCGGGAGAAACTGAAATATCATTAAATTATGTACGTATAGGGGAGGTATTGGACAGAAAGAGTACAGTCGTCAACGATGACATCACTTTTCATATTGCTATTCACGTCGCCGAAAGCGACGATGTCATGATCCATATTCCGTTGCTAAATGCAAACGTAGAAATGACTGGCCAAAATGGAATCAAGCAATAGAAGCCAAGCTGGACTTGCATCAGAAACACAAAATCTTTGGGCAAATAGTCCAGACACCTATCGATGTCGAACCTGTGGGATACAAATGGGTATTCGTAAGAAAAAGAAATGAAAATAATGAGATCGCACGCTACAAAGCAAGACTTGTAGCACAAGGATTTTTCCAAAGACTGGGTATTGACTATGACGAAACATACTCCCCGGTCATGGATGTGATCACCTTCAGATTCCTGATAAGCTTAACAGCAAAAGAAGGCCTAATATGCAGCTAATGGATGTTGTGACTGCATATCTATATGGTAATCTCGACAAGGAAATATATATGAAACTTCCTGATAGCTTCTCAATGCCTGCTGAAATAAAAGATAGACCTCGGGACGTCTACTCTGTTAAGCTGCAAAGATCACTGTATGGTCTCAAACAATCGGGAAGGATGTGGTATAATAGACTCAGCGAATTCCTTGTTAAACAAGGATTCAATTATAATGAAGTCTGTCCTTGTATCTTCATAAGAACAAAGGAAAAAGGATTCGTAATAATCGATGTCTACGTAGAAGATTTGAATCTCATTGGATCTCCTAAAGAGATCGCTGAGATATCTGTAAGCCTAACAAAAGAATTTGAAATGAAAGACCTAGGCAAAAGGAAATTCTGCCTTGGCTTACAGATTGAACATCTAAAAGATGGAATCCTAATACATCAAACCACATACACAAAGAACATGTTGCAAAGATTCCATATGGACCAATGTCATCCACTTAGTACACCTATGGTGGTACGATCTCTGGATGCACATAAAGACCCCTTCCGGCCGCTGGAAGAGGGGGAGGATATACTTGGTCCAGAAGTCCCTTATCTAAGTGACATCGGAGCACTCTTATATCTGGCAAACTGCACGCGTCCCGACATAGCGTTCGCAGTAAATTTGCTAGCCAGATACAGCGCAACGCCCACACAGCGCCACTGGACCGGGGTTAAGCACCTTCCGCGCTACCTCCAAGGGTCTACAGATCTGAGACTCTTCAACAAAAATGGAATATCCTCTACACTTGGTGGATATACTGATGCAGGTTATTTGTCTGATCCCCACAACGCAAAGTCAAAGACTGGGTATGTGTTTACCTATGGAGGACCATTTCTTGGAGATCCATCAAGCAAACCTTAATGGCGACCTTATCTAAGCACTCAGAGATCATTGCCATCCATGAAGCAAGCAGAGAATGTGTATGATTACGCTCAGTTGTCCACCACATCCTGTCAACTACCGGGCTGTAGAATGGAGATCTCGAACCTACTACAATGTTCGAGGACAATGCTGCTTGCATAGCTTAGCTACGAGGTGGCTTCATCAAAGGCAAAAGAACAAAGCACATTTCACCAAAGTTCTTCTGGACGCACGAGCTACAGAGAGATGGCAAAATCGACATCAGACAAGTGCAATCATGTGACAATTTGGCAGACTTGTTCACTAAAGCCCTTCCTACTGCCACTTTTAGGAAGCTTGCACAGAAGATTAGAATGAGATGCCTAATAGATCTGAAAGGTTGAGAGCTTGTACAAATCAGGGGGAGTTAGGGGAGAGTCTGTACTCTTTTCCCTTAAATATGGTTTTTCCCACAGGGTTTTCCATAGCTAAAGGTTTTAACGAGGTAAATCTCACCAACTCAGGATCCCGAAGTATCCACCCCATGTGAGACTCTTCTATATTCAGAATCCCGAAGTATTCACAAGCAGAGTCCACATCTATGGCTGGATAAGGGAGACTGTTGTGAACGGTATAAACTAGAGTTGGTTAAGATTTTGGGCTATCTTAGAGATAGGCCCATATCAATGTAGCCCACGTTTGTATTCGCCATACTTGCCTATAACTATAGAGCTGGAGGCTCCTCCCCCAGTAGTTGATTCATAACATATCGTTTAATAAAAAGATCTATTACTTCCCAAAAATGTGGAAAAATATTATTGAGCTCAAAAAATCCGTAAAAATATCCTTTGTAACGGGAAATCACCATCTTCAACTGAAAAATAAGAGAAGGCAAAATAAGGCTATAAATATCATATCACTTAATATAAAAAATCCACGTCTTCCAGAAAATTAGAAAATAGCACGGATCTTAGAAAATCCGCAACAAATGTCCTTGGAAATGGTAGATCGCAGTCTTCAACTGAAAAAAAGAAACTACAAAATTAGGCCAAAAAATCATGTCATTTAATAAAAATATCCATAACTTACTGAAAATGTAGAAAAATAGTCCCAAGCTCAGAAATAACTGCAAAAATGTCTGTTGGAAGCTGGAGATTGACATCATCAAGCGATAAATAAAAGAAGACAAAATTAGTCTTAAAATCATATCATTTAATAAAAAGATCCATATCTTCAATAAAATGTAGAAAATAGCCCCGAGCCCAGAAAAATCCTCAAAATTGTCTGTTGGAACAGAGAGATCACCATTTTCAATTGAGAAATAAGAGAAAACAAAATTAGGTTATAAAAATCTTATCATTTAATCAAAAGATTTATATCTTACTGAAAATGTAAAAAATAGCCCAGAGCTCAAAAAAATCCCAAAACTATCTGTTTGAACTGGGAGATCGCCATCTTCATCTTAAAAATATGAGAAGATAAAATTAGGCCAAAAATCTTGTTATTTAATAAAAAGATCCAAATCTTCTAGAAAATGTAGAAAATAGCCTCAAGGTGAAAAAAATCCACAAAAATCTTTGTTGAAATAGTGGGAACTCCATCTTCAACTTAAAAATAAGAGAAGACAACATTAGGCCAAAAAACATATCATTTAATAAAATGATCCATATCTTCTATAAAATGAAGAAAAATAAACCCCAATCTAACAAAAATCAGTAAAAATGTCCACTGGAACCGGTAGATCGCAATATTCAAATGAAAAATAAGAGAAAAACGTAGGATATAAAAATAATATCATTTAATAAAAAATTCGTATCTTCCATAATATGTAGAAAATAGCAACGAGCTTCGAAAAATCCGCAAAAATTTCGTTGGAACGGGAAGATCGCCATCTTCAACTGAAAAATAAGAGTCGACAAAATTAGGCCAAAAATCATATCATTTAATAAAATGATCCATACCTTCAAGAAAATTTAGAAAATTGCCCCGAGGTCAGAAGAATCGGCAAAAATGTCTGTAGGAACTGAGTGATCGCCATCTTCAATTAAAAAATATGAGAAAACAAATTTAGGCCAAAAATCGTATCATTTAATAAAAGATCCATACCTTCACGAAAATGTAGAAAAATAGTCCCAAGCTCAAAAAATACGCAAAAATGTTCGTTGGAACCGGGAGATCACCATCTTCAAATGAAAAAATAAGAGATGAAAAAATTAGGCTAAAAATAATATCATTTAATAAAGAGATTCATATCTTCAATAAAATATAGAAAATAGCACCGAGCATAGAGAAATCCCCAAAGATACTCGTTGGAACAGGGAGATCGCCATCTTCAACTAAAAAAATAAGAGAAGATAAAATTAAGCCAAAAATTTTATCATTAAATAAAATGATCTATATCATCCAGAAAATGCAGAAATAGCCCCGAGCTCAGAAAAATCAGCCAAAATATCCATTGGAACATAGAGATCGCTATCTTCAATTTAAAAATAAAAGAAGACAAAATTAGGCAAAAAAAATCATATTCTTTAACTAAAAATGCATACTTCCAGAAAATAAAGAAATTAGCTCTGAGTTAAGTAAAATTCACAAAAATGTCTGTTTGAACCGGGAGATCACCATCTTCAACAAAAAAATTTGAGAAGACAAAATTAGGCTATAAAACTCATATCTTTTATTTTAAAGATACATATCTTACAAAAAATTTAGAAAATAACCAATAGCGCAGAAAAACAGCAAAAATATCCGTTGGAACAGGGAGATCGCCATTTTATCTAAAAATATGAGAAGACAAAATAATGCATAAAAATCAAATTATATAATAAAACTATCCATATCTTCCAGAAAACGTAGAAAATAGCATCTAGGTCAAAAAATCCATAAAAATATCCGTTGGGACCGAGAGAATGCCATACTCATAAATAAGAGAAGGCAAAATTGAGCCAAAAAGTCATATCATTTAATAAAATGATCCATATCTTCCTTAAAATGCAGAAAAATTGCCTCGAACTTAGAAAATCTGCAAATGTCAATTGGAACCCGAAGATCACCATCTTCATCTAAAAAATACCAGAAGACAAAATTAGGCCAAAAAATAATTTTATGTATTAAAAAGATCCATAACTTCCAGAAAAAATAGAAACTAGCCTCTAGTTCAAAACAAATCCGCAAAAATGTCCGCTAGATCCAGGAGAACGCCATCTTAAACTAAAAAATAAGAGAAGAAAAAATTAGGCCAAAAATCATATCATTTAATAAAATGATCCATATCTTCCATAAAATGTAGAAAAATAACCACAGGATAGGAAAAATTAGTAAAAATGTCCGTTGGAACTGGTAGATCGCCATACTCAACTGAAAAAATAAGAGAAGACAAACAAAGGATATAAAAATTATATCATTTAATAAAAAGATCCATATCTTACATAAAATGTAGAAAAAAGCACCAATCTGCGAAAAATCCGCAAAAATTTTCGTTGGAACCGGCAGATTGCCATCTTTAACTGAAAAATAAGAGAAGACAAAATTTGGCCAAAAAATATTATCATTTAGTAAAAAGATGCATATCTTCAGAAAATTTAGAAAATAGCCTTGAGGTTAGAATATTCTGCAAAAATGTCTGGTTGAACCGAGATGTTGCCATCTTTAACTAAAAAACAGAAGACACAATTAGGCCAAAAAATCGTATCATTTCATTAAAAATACATATCTTACAGAAAATGTGGACAAATAGTTCCAAGCTAAGATAAGTCAGCAAAATGTTAGAACCAGTAGATCGCCTCCATCACTTGAAAAACTAATAAAAGAAAATTTTAGGCTATAAAAATCATCTCATTTAATAAAAGATACATATCTTCCATAAAATGTTAAAAAAATAGCACTGAGCTCAGAAAAATCTGCAAAAATATCAGTTGGAACCGGGAGATCGCTATCTTCAACTGAAAAATAATAGAGGGCAAAATTAGGCCAAAATCAAATCATTTAATAAAAATATCCATATCTTCCAGAAAATTTAGAAAATAGCTCCGAGTTCAGAATAATCGCTAAACATGTCTGCTGGAACCGGTAGATCGCCATATTCAACAGATAAAAATAAGAGAAGACAAACAATGGATATAAAAGTTATATCATTTAATAAAAGATTCATAATTTCCCGAAAATGTAGAAAAATAGACCGGAGCTCAGAAAATTCCACAAAAATGTCCGTTGAAACCGGGAGATTGCCATCTTCAACTGAAAAATAAGAAAAGACAAAATTAGGTTATATAATATCATATCATTTAATATAAAGATCCATATCTTATAGAAAAAATAGAAAATAGCCCGGAGCTCAAAAAAATCCGCTCAAATGTAAATTGGAACCGGGCGATCACCATCTTCTATTAAAAAAGAGAAGGAAAAATTGGGTCAAAAATCATATCAATTAATAAAAATATGCATATCTTCCATAAACAGAAGAAAAATAGTCCCAAACAAATCCGCAAAAATTTTCGTTGGAACCGGAGATCGACATTTTCAACTGAAAATTAAGCGTAGACAAAATTAGGCCAAAAATCATATCATTTCATAAAAATATCATATCTTCAAGAAAATTTAAAAAAATAGCCTCGAGGTCAGAATTATCTGCAAAAATGTCCGTATGAACTGGAAGATTGCCATCTTGAACTGAAAAATAGGAGAAGACAAATGTAGGCCAAAAAATCAAATCATTTAATAAAAAGGTCCATAATTTCCCGAAAATGTAGAAAAATAGTCCCGAGCTCCGAAAATTCGCAAAAATGTCCACTGGAACCGAAGATCGCCATCTTCAACTGAAAAAATAAGAGATGACAAAATTAGGCTAAAAATCATATCATTTAATAAAAAGATTCATGTCTTCAATAAAATATACAAAATATTCATGGGCATAGAAAAATTCCCCAAAATACCGATTAGAACATGGAGATCGCCATCTTCAACTAAAAAAAATAAGAGAAGATAAAATTAGGCCAAAAATTTTATCACTTAATAAAATGATCCATATCATCTAGAAAATGTAGAAAATAGCCCCGAGCTCAGAAAATCTACAAAAATATCAGTTGGAACAGAGAGATCGCTATCTTCAATTTAAAAAATAAGGGAAGACAAAATTAGGCAAAAAATCATATCATTTAACTAAAAGATGCATATCTTCCAGAAAATAGAGAAAATAGCTCCGAGCTAAGTAAAATCTGCAAAAATGTCTGTTTGAACCGGGAGATCATCATCTTCAATTGAAAAATTAGAGAAAACAAAATTAGGCTATAAAAATCATATCATTTATTTTAAAGATACATATCTTACATAAAATTTAGAAATAGACAATAGCACAAAAAACCGCAAAAATGTTCGTTGGAACAGGGACATCGCCATCTTAATCTGAAAAATAAAAGAAGACATAATAAGGCTAAAAATCAAATTACATTATAAAAAGATCCATATCTTCTAGAAATTGTAGAAAATAGCCTTTAGGTCAAAAAATCCACAAAAATATCCGTTGGAACAGAGAGAATGCCATCTTTAACTAATAAATAAGAGAAGACAAAATTGGGCCAAAAAATCGTACCATTTAATAAAATAATCCACATCTTCCTTAAAATGCAGAAAAATTGCCCTAGACTTAGAAAATCTGCAAAAATGTCAATTGGAACCCGGAGATCGCCATCTTCATCTGAAAAATATGAGAAGACAAAATTAGGCCAAAATATTATTATTTATTAAAAGGATCCATAACTTCCAGAAAATATAGAAAATAGCATCTAGTTCAAAAAATTCGTAAAAATATCCGTTAGAACCAGGAGAACGCCATTTTATATTGAAAAATAAGAGAAGACAAAATTAGGCCAAAAAATCATATCATTTAATAAAATGATCCATATATTCCATCAAATGTTGAAAAATAGCCCCAGGATAGGAAAAATCAGTGAAAATGTCCGTTGGAACTGGTAGATCGCCATATTCAACTGAAAAATTAAGAGAAGATAACAAGGGATATAAATATTATATCATTTAATAAAAAGATTCTTATCTTACATAAAATATAGAAAATAGCACCGAGCTGCGAAAAATCCACAAATATTTTCGTTGGAACCGGCAGATCGCCATCTTCAACTGAAAAATAAGAGAAGACAAAATTAGGCCAAAAATATTATCATTTAATAAAAAATATGCATATCTTCCAGAAAATTTAGAAAATAGGCTTGAGGTCAGAATAATCGACACAAATATCCGGTTGAACCGAGAGATCGCCATCTTCAACTAAAAAACAGAAAAGACAATTGGGCCAAAAAATTGTATCATTTCATTAAAAAATACTTATCTTACAGAAAATGTGGACAAATAGTCCCAAGCTAAGAAAAGTCCACAAAAATGTCTGTTGGAACCAGTAGATCGCCTCTTTCACTTGAAAAAATAAGATAAGAAAAATATAGGCTATAAAAATCATCTCATTTAATACAAAGATACATATCTTCCATAAAATATAGAAAATAGCACTGAGCTCAGAAAAATCCGCAAAAATATCCGTTGGAACCGGGAGATCGCTATCTTCAACTAAAAACTAATAGAAGGCAAAATTAGTCCAAAAATCAAACCATTTGATAAAAATATACATATCTTCAAGAAAATCTAGTAAATAGCCCCGAGGTCAGAATAATCCGCTAAAAATTTCCGTTGGATCCGGTAGATCACCATATTCAACTGATAAAAATAAGAAAAGACAAACAATGGATATAAAAAATCATTTAATAAAAAGATCCATAATTTTTCGAAAATGTAGAAAAATAGACCCGAGCTAAGAAATATCCGCAAATATGTCCGGTGAAACCGGGAGATCGCCATCTTCAACTGAAAAATAAGAGAAGACAAAATTAGGCTATAAAATCATATCATTTAATATAAAGATCATTATCTTATGGAGAAAGTAGAAAATAGCCCGGAGCTCAAAAAAATCCGCACAAATGTAAATTGGAACTGGGAGATTGCCATCTTCAATTGAAAAAAGAGAAGACAAAATTGGGCCAAAAAACATATCATTTAATAAAAATATGCATATCATCTAGAAAACGAAGAAAAATAGTCCCAAACAAAGAAAAATCCGCAAAAAATTTCTGTTGAAATGGTAGATCACCATCTTCAACTGAAAAAATAAGAGAAGACAAATGTAGGCAATAAAAATCATATCATTTTATAAAAGGTCCTCTTCTTTCATAAAATATAGAAAATAGCACCGAGCTCATAAAAATCCACAAAAATGTCCGTTAGAACCGAGAGATCACCATCTTCAACTGAAAAATAAGAGAAGACAAAATTTGGCCAAAATATCTTATCATTTAACAAAATGATACATATCTTCCAATAATGTGGAAAATAGCTTAGATGTCAGAAAAATCTGCAAAAATGTCTGTTGAAACCGAGAGATCGCCATTTTCAACTAGAATATAAAAGAAGAAAAAATTAGGCTTAAATATCATTCAATAGAAAGATTACCATCTTCAACTGGAAAATAAGAGAAGACAAATTTAGGCTATACAAATCTTATTAATTAATAAATATATAAATATCTCTTTCTTAAAATGTAAAAAATAGCACCAAGCTCAGGCAATGATATATAAAAATCTTATCAGTTGATGATGGTGATATCCCGGTTACAACGGACATTTTTATAGATGAAGATGGAAATTTCCCGGTTCCGAATTTTGTCTTCTCTTATATTTCAGTTGAAGATAGCGATTTCGGTTCAACGGGCATTTTTGGCCTAATTTTGTCTTCTCTAATATCATTTAATAAAACGATCCATACATTCCAGAATATGTGAAAAATAGTACGAATTTCAGAAAAATCTGCAAAAATGTCTGTTGGAACCGGGGAGATCACCATCTCCAACTGAAATATAAGAGAACACAAAATAAGGTTAAAAATCAAATCATTTAATAAAAAGATCTCCATTATCAACCAAAAAATAAGAGAAGACAAAATTAGGCAACAAAAATCATATCAGTTAT